>OVAY01000284.1:0-45096 GCA_900406395.1 Kernera saxatilis | reverse complement strand
TTTTTTTTTTTTTTTTGGTTAAAGATTCCAATATAGTTATTATCTGAATAGAAAGACTTGCTCCATCGAAAGAACATATATATATATATATATACTTCCTTTTTTTTTCTAATAAACAGACTTTTCTGACTTTCCTCTTAGTACGTAACTACGAATAAGACTCGTTTAAACTCTTTCATAGATTTGTCCTTTGATATTAACTAGTAAAACATCTCTCCTAGTACCGAACAACATTATGACATTCTCAAAACAACTATTCGCTTTATTTTTACTCCTCCTCATCCTCTTCATCTTACCTCTCCGACACGCCTCAAACCCTAAAAAATGTTCTTCTTCTTTTTCGAGACCACTTAGATGTGGACCCTTAGAAGTCCCCATCCGTTTCCCTTTCTGTGACCACGCGGGATTCAATCTCCACTGCACCGATCTCAATAAGACAGTCCTAGATCTTCCTGTGTCTGGAACATTTCTTGTCCGAAATATCGACTACAGAAAGCAACAGATTTCTATCAAAGACCCTGAAAACTGTTTGGCTAAACGGCTTTTGACCTTCAATATTTCAGGATCTCCTTTCTCTCCTCGCTTTGATATGTTCTATACGTTTTTGATCTGTCCTAATGAGGCCGTGTTGTCGACTTGGTATCCGTCCATTCCTTGCCTAAGCAATTCTACATCCTCCTTCTTTGCCACCTCTAATTATGCTCTCGCACAGTCTATGCTTCCTTCCTGTCATATCGTGAGGAGATTACATGTTCCGGTTAATTCGCCGTTGGGTGAATTAAGATTCTCGAGTCAGCTCAACAATCAAAGCCTCTTGTTGGAGTGGGACTCGCCTAATTGCAGAGGATGTGAGATAGATTTCTTGAGATGTGGATTCAAGAACAAGGCATCCCTTGAAGTCAAATGCCTCGGTGCTATAAAAACCGGTACAAACTCAGTTGTTTTATTTTTCTTTCCTTATGATCCAAGAAAAATCCGTTAATGGTGCTAAGGATGAAGAACAGGCTGCCCCGTTTTGGTGGAAAGCTTCAACTCCAAGTTTCTTTAGGTTTAGCTTTTTTAGATAATTATTGACTCATTAAGCAAGTACATATAGGAAAATCATAAGTGGAATTAAATTTGTCAATGAGAAACTAATTTTTGATTATTTAATTGCGTTTGTAAACAATATATCAAATCCAAATTTGAAATTTCACCTCAACTACGGAAGTATTCTCAATTTCTCATTCCACACGCCAAAACCTTAGCGAAACTAACATTGCAATTAATTTGTTTTTGAAATATACAATTCAAACGGTATTTTCTTATACCAAAAGATAAAATTTACACCGAAACCCGAGTTAAAACACTTTAACTTAACGGTTTAAGCCGACTTGTAAAACATTGTTTGGCAGGTTATTTAAGCAGTGGAATGCTAGTACTAATTATAAGCTTCTCCATAATCGGAGCAGTCACCCTGTGTGCTACTTGTATTGCTATCCGCATTTACAACTCCCAGAGGTTCGATTCCCGGAGACGACGGCATTCTGCTATCGCAGCAACACAGCAACCAAGAGAGATTATGGCCACGAGGGGACTTGACCAGTCTACAATAGAATCATACATGAAAGTTGAGTTGGGAGAAAGTAGAAGGCTTCCAGGAACTAATGGTATTGTATGTCCGATTTGCTTATCAGAATATGCGACCAAAGAGACCGTACGGTTCATGCCGGAATGTGACCATTGCTTCCACGTGGAATGTATTGATGTGTGGCTCAAGATTCATGGTTCATGCCCTCTTTGTCGGAACTCGCACACGTGAAAGAAGGATCATATGCTTCCAACTCAAAACTAATTGTTAGAACAACTCATGTTAGATGTTGTATATTAGTGTTGGTTTCTTCATACTTTAGATGTTGGATCCTAGCAGGAGCTGCTGCTGTCTGAATAAGTATTTTAACGTTACAATGAATGCCACTAGTTTTGATAAACATTATGGAGTGAATATTTATGTTTCTTGATTGAAGTTTTTGAACTTTTGCCCTTACGGAAGATTTCCTTTTCATACATTGCTTCAGACATCCAACCACGAACCCTATAGATCAGAACTTAATAATTTGTTGTGCAATGACGGTGACTTTAACAACAACATAGATTATCACAAAATTCTATATTTTAACAACGAATTTATAAAATGTAATTTAAGCCAACATTGCAAAAAAACTGAAGAAGACTGCACAATCCCTTCAAAGTTTGATTTTGTTTTCTAAGAAAAGATGAGAGGCAATAGCGAGGCTCACATATTTATGAAGAAAATTAATCAAACAGAGATTAGCAGCAGTTAACAACCTTAAATGTGGAAATGACCATCATCAATTCATCATCATCAAACATCTTCACCTTCGTCAATCGTCCATCCCAGATGATGATGATGATGATGATGAGATCTTCTCGGATCCTCCAACGCAGCAGCATCCACCGGTAAATCGGACGGCGATGCCAGGTTTGTGAGAGAAGAAGACGAAGAAAGCGATTGGAGATTAGAAGAAGACGACGAGGAGGCGAAATTCATAGTCATGATGTTGCCTTCGCTCCAGGATCTTCGGATCGGGAACGAGATGCTCTCTGAGCTTCCGTGGCGGCGGCAGGACGTCCGCCGCTGATTTTGACTTTTCCCAGCGCCGCGAGATCCGTCGTGAAGCGCGCATCCGCAGTTTTTGTGGTAAGGTCGCCGCTCGATGGCGGAATCGAGGCCGGAGATACAACCTTCGAAGATGCAGCGGAATATTCCGTCGGCGGCCATCGTTGGCTGATCTCGATTTCGAGAGATCCGGTGAAGAAAAAGGATCTGAATCTTTCGCGAAACTCGATTTAGCTATTTAAGTCAATTTTGTGTAATTTAGTTAGTTTCATGGTGTAGGTTTAATAATGGGCCCAACTTAAAAAAAAAAAAACAAACAAGAGAAACGACGTCGTGGGCATATAATATCACCGTTCCGTTTCATTCCATTAATTGACGGCGTTAAGTTTGCTTGCTAGCCTGGCATTAACTAAACGGCGCCATTTTTGGTTTGTTTTCCTTAAACGACGGCGTAAGTTAAACGACGCCGTTACAATCGCTCCGAGATATCGCTTTTAAAACGACGACGTTCAGGGTTTCGCTGCATATAAAAAGCCGATTTGAAATATTACTCGTTGGAGGTAAAACAGAGCAAGAGAACAAGAAAGAGAAAGCAAAGCGTCTTGGAGAGAGAGAGAGCGATTTCACTTTGGCGATCGTCTCTAAGAATCGATTAGGGTTTCGTGTTTCCGATGGCGAGGAGACTCGATGGAAGATTTAGGTTCAGGGACCTCTATGAATTTTTGCTCCCAGTGATCATAGGGTCTCTCGCCTTTCTCGTTTATTCCGCCTTCTATTTCGGCTACAGACTTCACATGCGTTCATCGTTTGGTTTGTTTTTTTTTCCACCATTCTTTTGACTCCTTGATCGTTTCTTTCTTATCTCAGTCTTTCGTTTTTCTCCTTGAGATCACTTGATGATCGGAGATTTCTAGTGAAATTGTTTTTCCGGAGAGGGTTTTTCAAAACAGAAAGGTTTTTTCTTGTATTTTCTTTATCTTTCTTGTAATGGCGTTAAGAGGCACGACTTCGCATTCCTCATGCTCACATTGTTCGAAGCTGTTCTTATTTCTGCAATTCTTTCAGATCAAGATCACATTGGGAACAACTTCATCGATAAGGTAAAGTAATCAACTTACCATCATCACATTGTACTGGTACTGAAAGATTGGAATGAAATCAGTTCTTGACTGGATGTTTCAGGATCTTAACTGGAGAGAACGGGAAGCTATACAATCTGTTCGATCTATTTTCTCAAAAGAGGCAAGTGCCAATTTGGCTTAGGAATCTTGCTTCTGTTCTTTTTATGTTTACTTACCAGCGTTTGAAATAGGTCCTTGGTGTTCTCAATGCCTCCACGTCCAATTTGGATCCATTGAGCCTTGAATCAATCAGGAAGAAAAATCTCTCTATGTCATGGACAGTAGGAGGAGAAGTGGAGAACTCGGTTGAGAGTTTTGGTTCTTCTGATGTAAGATATGAACTTATCATAATTGGGTTTTGGTTCTAGATTATTTTCTTTAATTAGTATTGACTCTTGTGGTATCTTCACCTATTGCTTGAAGGGAAAAGAGAATCAAAAGGTTCCTAGTTTTGGCCATCGAACCTGGATAGGAGAAGGAGTCCATCAAGTGTTAAATGACACACCAGAGAAGTTGTATGAAAGGGTAACTTTCATCTTTCTTTACGCCTTACACATGCGTGATATGGTTTCTTTGTCTGATCGTTGTATCCTGTTGCGTTGTTCAAGAGCCTGAGAGAGGAAAGAAGACAGACACGGGCAAACGAGCTGATGAATGATGGTACTAGAGATACAGAGTTTGAGAAGGCAGCCATCCGACGTTCCAGAAGTGTCGATTCTGCAGCACCAGGAAACTACACCATTTGGAAAAATGAATATCTGAAGGGCAAGAACTTTGAAGATATGTTACATCTGGTGCAAGAACAAATCATTATGGCACGAGTTTACAGTACGATTGCGAAGATGACGAACAATCTTGCTTTGCACGAAGAACTAGAAACACAACTAGCGAAACTGGCATTAACGGAGGCTGATATTGATCAACAGCAGAGGTAATGTCATGAGCAATACCATATTCTTCTTAAGATGAGATGGTCTATTCTGAAGTCTGAATAGTTTTATCCTTTTGTTATTGTAGCAGAGTTCTTGATACTATCAGAGATATGGGCCAAATTCTGGCTAGAGCGAACGAGCAGCTATATGAATGCAAGTTGGTGACAAATAAGCTGAGAGCAATGCTACAAACAGCTGAAGAAGAAATCTTGTACGCGCAAACTTATATAACTTTCTTGACTCAGCTGGCTTCAAAATCACTACCAGATGCCATGCATTGCTTGACCATGCGCTTGACTCTAGAGTATTACCTCCTTCCCGCACCAATGAGAATATTCCCGAGAAAGGAGAACTTGGAGAACCCAAATCTTTACCACTATGCTCTCTTCTCTGATAACGTATTGGCTGCATCAGTTGTTGTCAATTCTACAGTCATTAACGCACAGGTAACGATCAATCACTAGTAAGACTCAAGAGAGTTGCAAGAACAAATGCTTTAAACTTACAAGGCCTATTGCTTTTTTGGCAGGATCCTTCACGGCATGTTTTCCACCTTGTGACTGACAAACTCAATTTTGGAGCAATGAGTATGTGGTTTCTGTTAAACCCTCCTGGAGACGCGACCATCCAAGTCCAACGCTTCGAAGATTTTGCTTGGCTCAACTCATCTTACTCTCCAGTTTTGAGACAGCTTGAGTCAGCAGCAATAAAGAAGTTTTATTTTAAGACAGCGAGGTCTGAGTCAGTTGAATCAGGCTCAGAAAACCTCAAGTACCGGTACCCGAAATACATCTCTATGCTTAACCACTTGAGATTCTACATCCCAAAGATCTTCCCAAAGTTAGAGAAAATCCTGTTTCTTGATGATGACGTGGTTGTTCAGAAGGACTTAGCTCCCTTGTGGTCAGTAGATCTTAAAGGGAAAGTGAATGGTGCAGTAGAAACCTGCGGTGTCACTTTCCATCGCTTAGACACTTACTTAAACTTCAGCGATCAACACATTTCGGAGAATTTTGATCCGAAAGCCTGTGGATGGGCTTATGGGATGAACATCTTCGACCTTAAAGAGTGGAAAAAGAACAACATTACAGAAACTTATCACTTTTGGCAAAACCTGGTTAGCTCTTCTTCTTCTTGCCTTCTGATCCTTGTCATTTATCCAATTGTGGATTAAGTTAACATAGATCTGTTTTGTTGTCGGCTTTGCAGAACGAAAACCGGACTCTATGGAAACTTGGAACATTGCCACCTGGGCTCATAACGTTCTACAATCTGACTCGACCGCTTGAGAGCAAATGGCACTTGCTTGGATTGGGTTATAATAAAGGAATCAATGCAAAGAAGATTGAAACATCAGCTGTTATACATTTCAATGGACACTCGAAACCATGGACAGAGCTGGGGATAAGCAAGTATCAGCCATATTGGACAAAGTACATCAATTTCGATCATCCTTACATCTTTGGTTGCAGGCTGTTCGAGTGAAGAAGACGACCTCGTTAGGTACATACATAACACATACATGTAAGTAATGGTTTCTGAAGGTATAAGATGTATATAGAATGAATACTTCAAAGTGATCTATATGAATTGAAAGTTGCCTTAATGTTGCTGTATACACGATCTTCTAGTTTGTTTGTTGTCACATACGGTACATTAGCTAATTCATTTCAATACAATGGTTCAACTTTAGCTACGTATGATAATCCCCGATACTTGTATGCATTTCAGTTAATCACCCGATTAATCTAATTTCAACAGTATGCCCCACTGTAATAAGGATAACCAGATGTTTTCTATAAATGTCATTCAAAACCTTAATTTCCCGAGGATACTATCCCTTCTTCCGTATCCGCTAGTTTCAAGCAAAACAACCTAACATAAAAGAATCTCTCACTTCTTGTTCTTTCGGTCCTTGAGTTGTCTCTCCAGAGTTCTGATTCTCTGGTTCAGAACTGAACTCCGTGAGATTCTTCTATCTGGAACACTGGAAGATGACTCGGAGGAGGACATAGGAGGATTTTCTTGAACAACACTTTGGTCTTTTGGCTGCGGAAAGGAAAATGGCATAGGCGAAGGCGGTGAGGGCTGCCTAGTAGAAGAGATGATAACATCTGGGAGATTCAAGAGCTTCCTCACATCAGGACGTCTTATGGCTGCATATATTTACACAAGCCAAAGAATGTCAAATCTAAACTCTTTTCGAAATTTGCAAATCTTACGTTTCAAGACCCTGTGGAAAGAGATAGCAATGTTTAACGGACTTACCTAATCCATACCCAAGAGTAAACAGGTTGGAAGTGAGCCAGTAACAGAACAATGCCTGCGGAAAAACATTCGTTAGTGGAGCGGAACGTAATCTTTTTACCTTTTCAATGCTTATCAACATCTAACTAATAGTAATCTTTACCTTTTCAATGCCTATCAAAACTGGAATAGAGAGAAAGGCAATGATTCTTGAGAATTTCTTCATAGTTCCAGCTACTGGATTTCCTTCCAGACCTTCCTGCATGTTGGACTACAGCAACAAAAAAAATGCGTTAAATATATTGGGTCTGAAAATAACGACTACTAAAAGTAATAGAGATAAAGTCGTAGAAAAGCTTCCATATTTTTGTTACAGTTTCAAGTTAGAACTCTGTTTATCAACTAAATTATCTATGAATGAAATAATAAACGCGCCATTAAAACTTTCACCAAGTTAAAACCTCAAAAAGAGGCAGAAAAGGTATCAGCACCCAAAAATCTTAGACTGAATAAGTTAATGAGAAAGCATATACAAAGCTCCTACCTCCACCATAATCAAGAAAGTCACTGCGGTGAGAAGTGGCAAGATATATGTAGTATCTGCAGTGGTGAGATCAGTAAACCAAAGAGTTCCACCGGTTTTGAATGATGGGACTTTCTCGGCCATATTCCTGATCTGTAGACAAGCATCAGTGAACACATAGAAACTAAGTATCAGAGTCAACTGAGATCAAACTATATATATATATATATCTTACCGCAAAGAAAAAGCTGATGAAGATGGGACCTTGAATAATAAGTCCTTTGAGGGGAGTAAACGGAGTTACTCCATGTCTAAGCCAATCCACAAAACAATAGATGTATCACACGAGGAACTAGTAGTACGTTAACTTGTAGAGACTAACTTGAAGAAAAAATAATATTGGATTTACTGTTTAAACAGTAATTGCATCCGTCTTTGTCCTTCTGCCATGGCTTCAGGATCCGTAGCCTAAAAGAACATAACAACACATGCAAAAAGTCATAACCACGACACTCTCGAAACCTACTCAATATCAGAATACAGGTCAAGACAAGCGGTAGGTGGAACTTCATCAACAAGTTCCTAACCAAACAGAAAACTCTAGGAAGCTAATCAAGATTATATAGTTCACAAAGTGATAATTAGGAAAGCCTGATGGAATCACCCATTAGTGCTAACTATGAAAAATTGAGTTTATCTTATGTTAATATGAAATAGGAGGCGTTTTCAAGGCCTTGAACAATGAAAAACTCACAAACGGACACATGCACACAAAGAACAAGTAAGACAAGGAGCAGGAATAACTTGTACCTTAGTGCTCATCTCTTGTCTTAACTCCTCTAGTTGTGGCCTCAGAACCTGCAAGAACATGATAGATAAGTTACAAGTGGAAAAGAGGCATATCCTAACGTATGAAAAATGCACTCGGAGAACAAAAACGAAAACTAACATTGAGTTTGTAAGTAGCCTTTAGTTGATTCAAAAGAATGGGAACTGTAACTCCACGAATGATCACAGTTGTCAAAGCTATCGAAGCCCACCTGCGAAGAAAATGAAAAGAATGTACTGCGGATACATACAAACGGAATCGAATAAATGAGCTTAAGAAACTGTGTATATACCAGTTCAAGCCAGTAAACGAATGCACACCATCAATCAAATGCTGCAAAGCAGCAACTGGAAAAGCAGAGTCCGCAGCTG
Source organism: Kernera saxatilis (assembly GCA_900406395.1). Lineage (NCBI taxonomy): Eukaryota > Viridiplantae > Streptophyta > Magnoliopsida > Brassicales > Brassicaceae > Kernera > Kernera saxatilis. The sequence goes on along the minus strand of OVAY01000284.1, from coordinate 36,453 downwards.
CAATAGCAACCTCGTTTATCGCAGGAACAGCTTGGCTTGTCGTCATAGCTTCGACGATTTGATCGGGAACAACTTCCGTTGCCACAAAGTCGATACCATCAACTTTATCAGACCATTCCGGTGGTGTAGAACTCATATAACGACACGACGACAATCCAAGACCCAATGGCCCAGAAAATGACTGATATTGCCTCTCCACAAACATAGAGCTAAGCTTGTTAGTCCCATTATGTGCAAAGACTTTACGAATCATTGTATCTGAATTTGGAGAAGCGGATTTAGTGCCATCTTTATCATCACCGATTAGATGACCACACGATGGATAAACTCGTCTCTGTAAAAGATTAACTCTCTTCGAGATACCACGTAAGCACGCCATTACAAAGATCCTGCTAAAAAGTAGTTCTCACTTAACAATGTATTGAGATTAACAACAACAAAAAATACTAGAGATCAAATAGAACATTTGAAACAAAACCAGTCTAATAAGTTTCTCATTGCAACAGAACCACATCAATCGACATGAAAATCATCAAGTCCTGCTTTAATTTTCTACAGATAAGCCTCAACCTGGTCCCTTTCTAACACTTACATTTCAGAGTATCACAGCATTTTCTCGAGAAACCACACAAAAAACGTAGGAAAATGAAGAAATTACCTCTAAGAGACACACAAAGATTTTGAAATCACCACAGTTCAGCTGAGTCGACTCGAAGTCTTAGGGCTAAGACCTGAGAGAGAGAGAGTTCAAGGCTTCGTTTCGCGTCTCCCTCTACCTGACGACCGTCGCAAACAGAAAACGCACCGTTTCATCTCTCAACAATGATAAAACGCGCCGTTTCACGATCTAAAACGAAAAGGCTTCAAAGTAGTGGGCATGGGCCTTTAAACCTAGTAAAATATTGGATTTATAAGGCCCAATATAGGGTCATGAACAATAGCATGCTACCTAAAAATGGCGGAAAGCAGAGTACCTAGAGTTACGAATTTGTGAAAATCTCTAGTTGAAAATGGGGAAGCCAATGTGTTTCTTTGTCTCGGTTTCGGGAAATCAGGGTTTCTCTTTTCTTAAAATTTGGGGAAAATCTGGAGTGAAAATTTATTTAATGATTCGAGTTGCTGAGTTGTTTGAAGTGTTTCTAACTTGCTGAGTTCTTCATCAACGATCCCAAGTTGTAATTTTTCTCTCTCTTGAACTGAGTGTAAGTATATTCACATTGCCAAGTTGTTCTTACAAAAATCGCACACAACTACAAATCTAAAGTGTGTGAGCTCACTCATGCCCAATCATTTGACGATAACTAGAGAGTTGTGTAGGGGCAATGGAGAGCGATGAGTCTTTACTCCTTCTCTATCTCATTTCCTTTTAATCATACACTATGATTCATCCTTTGAAAACTCCGGATCAGCTGGTTTGTGAGGTACTAAAGGTAACATATGCGTAGAGCTGGAACAATCTGCTGCATTTTCCCGTCGATTTCGCAATGCTTTGGACACAAATCTTGACACATAGAGAGTTGCTCCAAGATTGAGTTGTGAGTCTTGTGGAATTTGCTGATTAGAAAGCTTCTTTTTGCAATGTTCCCTCCATGCTGCTTGTATGAAGCATGCCGCCCATGATCGCCAGTGCGCCGAATAGAACCTGGAACAAACAAAAAAAAGGGAATTTGAGTCTCGCGGTTTGTTTAAGGTAGTAAAATCCTCAACTGCTATATTGGTTTCGAAGCCTTGCCTGAACATGTGTTTGAGTCTACTGCTATGAAAGCGATTGAAATGAGAAGCTACAAACTTGAGATCATCAGGCAAGAGAGTGAAGCCTTCAACATCGGTGAGAGTCAATACTGTTCTGTTTGAGGTGGGGAGGCCAGAAGAAGGATGTGGATCAAGAATCCAAAAGAGAAGATCTCCACATATGTCACCTGCTTTGAGGTAAGATGAATCGTAGTAGCCAGTTATCTCACTAGATCTGGTCATACTTTTCAGATTGCCTCTCGTTACAATCAGCATTTCCCCAACCGGGTCACCCTCTCTCACTATGTAGCTATTGGCCGAGTAGACCACAGACTTCACGCGGTCGCAGAGTGCTTCTAGTAGCCAACTATCATCCATGATGTTGAGCCAAGGAACCTGACAAGTCATAAAGCTATATCTAGGTGAAGCTCAGGGATCAATCAAATAGAAGAAAAGGGGAGCTTACACTGTTTAACAGAGTCAGGTAAAGATGGCGTTTGGTTTCGAGTCTGAGGTCTTTTGGAAGGCTGCGAAGAAGAGCTTCCTCTTCGATGCCTCTGGTTTCTCGCCACTTGTAATTCTCGTATCTCCTAATGCGTTCCTTCAGATACTCTGGTAGCATCCTACTCGACATCCATTTCTCTGTGTCTCTCTTTTTCTCCTCCATTTCATCTACTCTAATCGTAGTTGATTGCAAGTACTTCTGTGATCACCAAAAGAATCTTCTAAGAAGCAGCTTTAGGAGATCAAAATCGGTATGAGCATTACCTACCTGAACGTTTCCAATGAGCACAGCAAACAAGAGTAAACCAGAGACGCAGATGATGATAGCAAAAACGATATCCCCTACAGAGTTGCTTGTCTCCAGGTTTTGGCCTAAAGCACTGTAAGGGTTAAAGACCGGGTCAAGCTATGATCTTCAGACAACCTAAAGGTTTCAGTTGAGAGAGTTGAGATGTACAAACCTAAGATTTCGGAGACCCCACCAAAAGCAGTAGAAGAACTTCCTCGGAAAATCCCTTGGCTTTACCTCTACAATTCCAGACTTCAATGCATCAATGTACATGCCAAAGTTGAAGACTGTGGAGTTTGTGATTTGGTCAGGTTCGATTAACGGGCATGAAGTGTTCAGATAGCGACTGTGGTCTTGGCCACCTCGTACGCAATACTGACTGGTGAAGTTGCATCCGGATGTCCTAGCACACGCTTCACGCCAGCATTTGTTTTTCTTTTCTATAGCACTCAAGTACCAGAAAGCCCCAAACACCTGTCCGTCACCACCACAGAGTCAATGTATCAATTCTTGCTGCTGTATAGCAAAACAAATAGCAGTGTGGGGACTTACATAACTGTGCAGCATGTAGAGGAAAAGGTTGAAAGCAGCTCCAATCCACTTTGTTTCTGCTACCGTACCAGAGGCTCTTGTCACTTCTTTGAAGATCGGATAGATACGAATGATTCTTGGTATATATTGAGAAAGTATAATCCACTTCAGTATTTCCTTTGACACCAGCGAGTCAGACCGTTGCATCAGAATAAGAACCACAACCTACAAGACTTTGCATATTGCGATGTCACACAAAACAAAAAAAAAAAANTCCCAAAAAAAAAAAAAAAAAAAAAAGAATGCACGATGGAGAAAGGAAGTGAACAAGACCTGAGGAATGGGGAGAACAGAGAGAATGTCAACAATGAAGTGAAAGAAGAGGTGTTTTTTCCTTATAGCCTTAGAATGAACGATTAGCTCGCCTCGTAAAGACACTTGAGAACGAGGAGAAATGAGCTCGGTGATGAAATGAAAAATGATGTGAATCACATAGAATGTGTCAATAAAGGTACGGAGTACAGAGACTACTGCTCCAAGCTTCTTGTCGAAAGTGAAGCAGAATCTAGGAGAATCAATCACAGGGATAAAGAGAAACAGAGGATCAATACCCAAAGCAACCACGCAAACTAAAAGGACTGTCTTCCTCCAGTTTTCAAGGGTTTTCATCTCCCCGTAAAACTTCTTCAAGCGTCCTCTAACGCTCTTGAAACTCCCATTTACAGATTGCATCGTTGAAGATCTCTCCAGATTCCTCCCAGTATCAAACCTGCATCAACAAGATATATAGGCTAGCCTCCTCCCACAAAAGATATGTAAAACTAAGGTCGATTAAAAATTCGAAGGAGCCACCTCTCATATTTACTCCTCTGACTCTGATGATTCATGTATGTATGTATGTATGTAGTTTCTTCCTCCGCTCAATCTGCAATATACTAATTCGATTCCATGCTAAATTTGAAACCAAAAAGAAGAAAGAAAACGAAAATCAGAGAGACCGAAACTTCTTTCAAGATTTTTCAACATCTCTTCCAAAAACACCAGAAAGTCAACCCACTGTGGGGATCCAAAATTGAGTCATTCCAAATGATTATGACTCAAATTTATTTAATTGAATATATTCTGGTTTGATTTTGATCTGTCGGTTTTTTTATTATAAATATCTTAAAATAAATTAATATTTTATAAAATAAGTATATTATTTAAAAATATAAATATTTTCTAAGTTTATCCGGTTTGAAATCAGTCTTGATTATATATTGAAATCCGATTACGTTTGGTTGCGATTCCGTTTAAATAAAATAAAAACAAACATTGTTCGGTTTATAAAAATAAATAGTTTCGGTTTATTAATCGGTTCGATTAAAGAAAAGTTCATTCCGAAGACTACTAAAGTTTGATGTGTTTAATTATTTGAAATCTAACATTACATAGAGACGAGAGTAGTTCAACTATACACATTCCTAAGTCAAACTTAATTAGGTTTCATCCATAGGAAACTCAGGATCGGCTGGTTTCTGAGGCAGCAAAGATAGCATCTGAGGAAATCTAGAGTTGCGTGCTGCTGCATTCGCCCTTAGATTCCTCAGAGCATGAGAAGCAAACCTCGACGCATAAATCGCAGCACCTAAGTTGAGTTTATTGCCTCCTGAATCATCGTTCTCAAGAGTGTTATGTAGTCTGCCTTCTTCTTCACGTAAAGCCCTCGACAGCTTCCTTCTACAATGTCTCTTCCATGCTGCTTGTATAAAACATGCTGCCCATGTCTGCCATTGCACCGAATAAAACCTGGAAAAACAAAATCATTGCCCAAAAAGAGAAAACCAAAAAAGTTGTTTAGAGGGGGTTATTATATTGAAGGTAGCTTGAGAAACAAGTTACAAGATCCGTGACAAATCCTTAGGATTCTTATTATGTTGGAGGTAGCTTGAGAAATAAGAAATGCATCTCTGCACACCTAATACAATCAAAAATCTTACCTGAACATGTGTCGGAGTTGCTTGCTATGGAGGCGACGATACTGAGTAGAGACAAACTTGAGATCATCAGCTGAGAGAACAAAGCCTTCCACTTCTGTCAGAGCTTGAACGGTTCTACTAGAGATAGGGAATTGAGAACTGTTAGGATCTAGAGCCCAAGTGAGAAGATCTCCACAGAAATCACCAGCTTTTAAGCGAACCGAATTGAAGAATCCAGTTTTGCCACCATAAGTCGTTGTGCTAATTAGATTTCCTCTCATTATAAACACCATATCCTCGACTGGTTCACCTTCGCGCACAATGTAACTGTTCTCTGTGTAAAGAACTGTTTTCAAACGAGCACATAGTGCGTCTAGTAACCTGTCATCCATGGCCTCAAACCAAGGCACCTGAAACAGAGGATTTGGTGAAGTTTGATTACTGGTATGTAGTGATAGTCGTGGTGGGGAAAAAACCAGGTAAGGTTAATATGTTTACCCTTTTGAGCAAATTCAGACAAAGATGGCGTTTAATGTCCTTTCTGAGATCTTTTGGAAGGCTAGAGAGAAGAGCTTCTTCCTCAACGCCTCTGGTTTCTTGCCATTTATACTGTTCATATTTACGGATACGCTTTCTCAGATCATCTGGCAACATACGGTGAGACATCCATTGCTCTGCATCTCTCCTTTTCACCCTCATTTCCTCAACTCTTACCGTAGTTGATTGCAAATATTTCTACCAAATCACACACACACAGAAAAAATATTATTTCTGTAAGAATATGGATTCCTTAGCATCAAGAAGAAGAGGATTGATTACCTGCATATTTCCTATGAGAAGAGCAAACAAGACTAGTCCAGAGATACAAATGACAATGGCAAAAATGATCTCTCCTTCAAAGGCACTCGTCTTCAAGTTTTGGCCCAAAGCACTATACATAAAAGATAAGATAATGTCTATGAGTAAACTAGACTGCAACTACATTTAGCAGATAATTTCATTTTATTCTACACTAGGACTTTTTGAGGTTTTTGGCCCATACCTATAGTAGGAGTGGATATATAAACCAAACCAAACTAAAGTTCTTAAACAGGACCAACGTTTGTTTATAGACAAAATGCTCATTCGTGGTCCATAATGTACTTATATAGGCCTGAGATTCACCAAGAGAGTTTAGATGTTACAAACCTAAGATTGCGGAGACCCCACCAGAAACAGTAGAAAAACTTCTTAGGGAAATCTCGTGACTCCACAACTCCAGACTGCAAAGCATCAGCGAATATACCAAAGTTGAAAACCGTCGAGTTTGGGCTTTCCTCTGGATCGACCAAAGGGCAAGATCCTTTTAAAAACTGCCTATTGTCTTCCCCGGTTGGTGAACAGTATAATCTCGCATGAATGCATCCGGTTATATTAGCACACGCTTCGCGCCAACATCTATCTTTCCTTTCTATCGAAATCAAGTACCAAAAAGACCCAAAAACCTGTCCAGTTTTTGCAATTTTCAAACCGTTATTTTCCCCCGAAAATACACAAGTCGAGTAAAGAAGCAAAAAAAAGACTCTTCTTACATGGCTAGCTAACATGTAGAGGAACAGGTTTAAAGCAGCTCCAGCCCAAGCAGTTTCAGTTACCAAACCAGAAGTTCTTGTTACTTCTTTAAAAAGCGGATAGATCCGTGCTATCCTCGGAACATATTGACAAAAGATTACCCATTTCAATAGCTCTTTTGTTACCAGCGACGCGGGTCGTTTCATCCTTGGAACGATAGCTAGCACAACTACCTGTAATTACAAAAGAATATGAAAATATTATTTGATATATAACCAAGATCTTGAAAAACAGATTTGAGGAAACAAATATTACCTGCGGAATAGGGAGAATCGAAAGAACATCGATTATAAAGTATGAGCTGAGGTATCTTATAGCGATTTTTTGAGAATTCTCAATAAGCTCTCCTCTTCCGAAACCACGAGAAGAAGGAGCGATGAAGCCCGTGTGAAACTGGAACAACATGTGAAGCACATAGAAAGCGTCGATGAACGTGCGGAAAACGCAAGCGACTGCCTCGAGTTTCCTATCTAGATTAAGACAGAATCTCTCGGGATTCACCACGGGGATATAGAAAAACAGAGGATCAAAGGCTAAAGCTACAACACATAGGAGCAAGAAAATCTTGTTCCAGTTTTGAAGATAGGAATCGTTCGGATTCATCACTCTCAGTCTCTTCTTCTTATTCTCATTCTTCTTCCGAGAATGAAAGTTTAGTGGCTGCTTAAAGGTTCTGATTTTCTCTGAGCCCTTCTCGAAGCTTCGTCTAACGGTTTTCATAACTGAAGTTACTGAGGGTCTAGTAGTGTTGGTCCAAAAATCTTCATTTTCATTAAACCTGGCTCAGAAATTTAGAATCAAGATGACTACATAAACTCCTAATTAAAGAGATTTTGAAACTCCATTAACTACTAAATCCTCTCGTCTTCTTTACCAAAAAAAGAGTAATTTGACAAAACAGAGTAATATGACGAAACAGAGTAAATTTGCAAAATTCGAAAAAAGAAGCTCCACGATAGAAGCAAACCTCAATTCGAGAGGAAAGATCTCTAGTATTCAAGTGAAAAAACAAAATTGTCTTCCTGGAGAATGTTTTTCCGGGAAAAAAAATGGAGCTTAAAGTGTAGCCGACAGAAATATTAAAAAGGAAGAAAAATTCATTATTTCCTGAAATGGAACGAAGAAAAGAGAAAGGGACGAGGATGATGATGTTCTAATTAAGTCGAGGTGGTGATAGTACTAGTTTAAATTGATCTAGTTATACATTGTTGAAAACTAAGAGGTGAAGAAGAAACGAGACTGGAACTCACCATATAATAATAAATTTAGGAAAAGAAAAAAGATGAGCTGACTATTGACGAAGACTGAGTCAGTCAACCCCAAAAAAATTACAATTCCAAGTTTGGTTTTTCTGGAGACGAAATATATATATATGAGAAGAAAAATAAGTATTCCTACTTAGAAAGCAAATTCCATGCTACATTGGCAATTTTAGTTTGTATGTGTTACTGATATATTGTCGTCGATAATCATGATATATAAGAAGTTCATTATATATTTTTCTGGATATCTATAAATATAATTATTATGTTTGGATACACGACCTCATTATTTTCGGATGTACAACACACACTCATGAGTCCTGATGGCTTGTGTACTCTCTGTATGTCTTGGACCTATTTTATTATGCATTTACGGTCTTGGTCGTGGATATAATTTTACGAACATTTGTGTCTGAATTTCTGAATCCACAATCGTTGATTAGTCTACCTATATAAGAAAGATCAATGATTTTTCTACTAAAATCACAAAATTTTAAAATTCTAGTTTGGAGTTTAGTGGTTTGGTCTTGAGGAGACTTTTAAAGTTTCTTGGGGTATGTCATTTTCTCCTCCACAAAAAGTATCAATCATTTTTTAAAGCTCAAAATTATTCCCACGAGTTATTAGTTATTACACATACGTCTCCAATAATTGACAGATTTCTCTATTATCAGCGGGTTACAGAATATTTTTAAAAAAAAAAAAAAAAAAAAAACTAAACAAATTTTTTTTTTTTAAATGAGATACTCCATGCATACTAATACAGCGTACGAAAACATCACGAACTATCCAACACGAAAATAGATTATTTAGAACTATTATAAAATGATATGGTCTCTACATGCTTACACATTCCCAAAATAAAAGTGCAAATAGAAACTTAAAATTGACCACTAAGCAATTAATCCAAGTCTAATTTATTAGTCTTAAAAGAGGAACAAATCGATCATGAAACCTCTAATCCATTTGGAGGTTTTCTATAATAGGGCGAAACGCCAGAAACCAGTAATTAACACCTTGCTTGCTTGCTAGATAATAAGACAACTGTCTATTGATCAATAACCATGCATGGCTTGTTTAAGACTTGAGATTATGTGAATTAACCTTACATTAAGACTTGTCTTCGTCTGACTGAGAACACGGAGGTCCTGGGACCGAATCCACAAAGAATTCCTCTACAGTATACGAGAAACAAAGAAGTTGGTTAGTGATGATATAATTATCACAAAACATGAAGCTGTATAAAATCTATAAGCATTCCAAGTTTGAAACCTTTCATGTTCAAACCGTTCCAACAAGAGGCAGATTCAGATTTGATGTTTACCTATGTCCTCTTGTTCGGGAGAATCGAGTAAAATCTCTGAATCAGATGGAAGAAAAGGAGAACCGGGATAGTTTTCTAAGGCCCCTAAATCTGCAAATTACAAGATCGCCATTTATCAGAAACTAACTTGAATGATATGCAAACATTCTATGGAGTATAGAGCAGCTACCTAGGTTATGTTTAAGTTTCCGACCTAAACTCGCAGTCACTATGGATAAAGAGAACTTACCTCCCAGATTTGACAAATCTGCAGTGAGATCAGAGAGGCTAAAGTTCCAAGGAATCTGATCAAATGACCTGAGAGTGTCTCTGGAATTTCCGGCTCCTCCATCAGGTCCAAGTTGTAACCCAACCGAAGTCGCGACATCAGATGTGAAGGCAGAATCAAGAGCTGACGTGTCCATTCCCATGCCTGACATGTCTGAACCAACAAATGGAAAGTGTCCGCTTGACGCCACAGAAGTTGGTCTCACTGGCATCTCCGACATACCACTGTTTGGCGGAATCATTGGAGTTGGATCAGTCGTGGTTGTATCTATTACCATACTACATCAAAACACCAGAAACAACATTGGGGAACTAGAAAAAGCTTTGCTGAATCTGAAGCAAGAAAAAGCATTAATTTGGCCAAAAAAAAAAAGGTTAATGTCTAACTGAAAAGTAAAGTTCTTACTCATTCCCTGAGTTCATCCTCATAGGTTGGAAATTACCAGGTGCAGGGACTCCATTAACCACGTGGCAGCTTGACATTCCACAAGCCATAGGATCAAGATGGGGATGACCTGGAGCATGCATTCGAGGATGTTGTAGCACTGGGTATCCCATGGGCATGTTGTTAACTGCGCTGCAAACTTTTAGTGTTAAATAATAGTGAAACACACAAATACTCTATAAAGCTTTGCAAATTGAAGCATCTACTTGAAATCTCAAAGATACTGGATAAGGAATTTATTATTGTAGATGGCAACTACCTGCAACTTCCTTTTTAGCAAAATAATCAGATATAAAAACCAATAGGTTTACAAGTGATATAAGGACTCAAACTTACCAGGTGCCATGGGATGAATTCCGTTCTGTATCGGGACCAGAGGAACTTTTGAATGGACAGGATACTTCATGAGGTGATACTGGTGCTCAAGCAAATGATTGAATACAATTATTTGCTTCTTCAGTTTCAGTCTGATATAGTATGCTCTAAAAAAGTCTGCGTTTTCTTCTTCCAACTTCTGCCATACTAAATTCACAAGCAAGTTTCCAGAAACATAGTAACTTGCATAATGTTTATCAAATAGCAAAAGAGACATCGAGAAACTTCAAGAGCCTACCTAAGGTTGTAAATCCAGGGTCAATCCTTGCACGGGTCAAGAGGGTCTTCACGACCTCGTCTCTGTTCATGTACAACTGAAGACATCTTTCTATCAAATTTTGGACCTACATCAATCATTCATTTTGAAAGTAAATTTTTTTTATCAAATGATAGAAACTTACAAGGAGGTCACAGTAATTACACACGCACGAGCGCACACACAATTAAGTATAATAGATGGGAAGGTAGCATAGTTTTCTTACAAGTTCAATATCTTGCCTTGAAACTTTCCTACCGTCATTACTTGAGGCAGAGACAGAACCAGAATCTTGTATAGGAGCTTCTATTGATTGAATATTTTTATGTTCACCTTGGGTAGAAGACTGCAACTCCTGTGTGGACTGTAATCCAATCAACCTTTCTTTTATTTTTAATTATTGGTAAATCTAAGTACATCAACGCTGAAGTAGCTAGAACTTTCTTTACAATCAAGCATAACAATAACTACGAAAGGATCAAGTATTGTTAAAATGAATTTTGTATCATGGTCCAACTTCCTATGTAAGTAAGTATTGACCTAATCCTCGGATGTTATTACTCAATTTTCAACAGAGAATACAGTAAAGGAACATTACAACAATAAGAAAAAGATGGTAGACTTTGTTACGGACGAACCTGTCCGTTCTTCATTAGAGCTGAATATAGAAACCACGCATCCTTCAATAACAATGTTCACAACAACATCAGGGCACGCATGTTTCTGATGTTTAACCAAATACAAACCTGGATTGACATAAATAAATTGTTAATTCAGCTGTAAGAAAAGAATGATTAAAAAAAAGAAAAAACATCATTGACGCTGCTAATGATAAGAAGCATGAAAAGTGAGTTCTTTAACATAGTTTAATAGGAATCTAGATGCCAATTAGGGGCACATACAGCAGAGTCTAAGTAATAATAAAATAATCCATACAGTTACCACAAGTAAACCTAATAGCTTCAAACTATAAGTTGAAGTAACTCGAGAAACTTTTACCATTTCTGGAAGACAAATCATGTGCGACGAAGCATGATGTTCAAATAGGAAATCGTTAATTCAGGAATCTAAGAAACCAAACAGAGATCTAACACGAGTTCCTGATTTAGCTGGTTTTCTCGCGCTTTTCTTTTTTTTTTTTTGGTCTTTTAAAAACAATCGAAGATCCTCCTTCAAAATTGTAGCAGAGAAAAGCAACAGGAAAATTCCATGAGATTGTGTGCAAGTGCAATCATTATCGAACAATAAAGAATAAATCCCTACACGAACAGATACTCACTAATTAAATATTACTAGAGAATCTAGTAAGCCAAAATAAAATAAAAAAAGAGTATGAACAACACGACCAAGACCATCGAGAAGAACCAAGTCGCCTCACCTTAATTTAAGCTTCAGGTCACAGCGAATCCAAAATGGCACACTTCCAACACAACACAGGTTTTGTCGACGAATTCTTTGGGGACCAAAATCAATACGAACAGTTGAGTCGAAGATTCCAGAGGATGTAACGAAAACCGAACCAGATTTAGACCTAACGGATTTAAAAAAAAGTTCGTTTTGAAGCAAGATCTGATAAGGAAAAAACATGAAAGAGAAAGAGATAGCGAGAGATTTCGCTACGCCATTACTACTGATAAAGCGGAGTTAATTAAAAATTGCAGAAACAAAAAGTTTTAACGAATTGCAGTAGAAGAAGAGAAGAGAAGAGAAAGAGAGGGAGACGGAGACGACCGCGAGGGAAGGGGGAAAAGAGAATCTCAGCTCACCATCAATAAATATGTATTTAGTACAGAGTTACTACTTCTAAGTGGCTTTCCTTTGATTTCTGCCGCATCTCATTTCAAATTACTAGGACTACTCAATAATATGACTATGATACATAAATTTAATGAAAAGCTGATGTTATCTATTCTCATACAAAATATAATTTGATTTAAATACATCTAAATTTCTAATTGATTCTTTCTTTAGTTCACTTTCAGTTACAACTACAACAGAACTAAACTTATTTGGTTTGATTTTTACGGCCAAAAATTACGGCTTGGTGGCTTGGCTCGGCTTCACTCACGAGAGATGATCATAGCTTGGCTCGGAGTAACTAGTAATTATAAAATTACTGTCGTAACGCTGTGTATTAAACGAAAAACAAAACAAATTAGCGTTGTAGCGGTGAAACCGTGAAAGTAGCCAATACCAATCTCACTTTCACAGCAGCAGCGTATCACAATACTCGGAGAGCTTTTCATAAAAATAAAAAATTAAGATATACATATTTGACTTTAACTAATTATAAACCAACGAATAATAATAATAATAATAAAAGTTAAGGTCTTCTAAGGAAATGTATCTCGTCATTGATTTTTATGATATTCCAGTTTAAATTAAGAAAAAAATATACAGAGACATGTATACAAATGTTACTATGTAGAACAAACAGCTAATGCCAAGTTGTTGAGTGTTGGGTGTTACGAGATGGCATGGACCTCCACTGTACTAACAGTCTCCGGGAATAGCATCTCTTTCTTTCCCTATTTTTATTATATTTCTCCAGGACCACTTTTTTTTTTCCTTTTTTATATTTTTGTAACAAAAAATGGTTCGAGAAACAAAAAAAAGAATTATCTCATATCATACAACAAGATCTCCTGATTGAGAGCTCATGATTTCCTCTTTTCTTTTCCTTTTTAGCTGTTTTAAATTTATACACAAAGACCTGCATGTGCATGTTAGGTTCTTTTTCGTACTGATTTAGATAATTCTATTCTATCTAAACATACTTTTTTGCTCTAACTTAAGATATAACAAGTTATCTTAAGCTATATTTTGCTGTCATATGCTTTCAGTAACTATTCCTCTTTTTCACTCATATTTGTTACAATTATGATTATTTTCTTCTTACCTATGGCTACTTTTTGGTTATTGTTTAGCTCCAATTTATGGTCGACGTACCAAAAGTACTAATATTCATAACTCTCACACGAGGAGCTGTCCGTGCAATTATTTATAGAGAGTTTTGTTTGCAAAATAATTGAAAGCCTCTAATGCCAAAAAAATAAAGAAGAAAATTGTATTTTATAAACGTTTTGATTATATATAAATTTTCTAGATATTAAATATGTACTTTCCGAATTAAAAAAAAAACTGCGTGTATAGAATTTTTGTTTTTAACATATATGTACTTTATTTTCTCCAAAAAAAAAATACATTTCACTTTTTTCTTAAACGTTTCAAATGAATGTACAGTTTATAACTATTTTTGCTTGTATTTTGTGACTTTGTAGTTATCAACAAGTCGGTATTAATTGCTTTTGGCATTTATACAATGAAAGTGAATTATTCTCTCTAATAATTTTGTAGCAAGCTGAGTATTAAAACTAAAGCCGGCTCACGAGCCACGCACTCGACCACGTGAACCCAATAAAAAAAAAAACTGTGACTTCTTTAATAAATAAATAAAACGCATGAATTTAATGAAACAGACACATCCATTCACCAATTACAAGACGTTATAGTTCCATTAATCCGCTGGACCCACCAATAAAAATAAAAAGTGTAATCAAAACCAAGCAAAATTAAAAAAAGTCCATAAAATAAGTTCGTCACGGAAAGGTTTTCGCTCGGGGTGACGATCCATTAGCAACACGACACGTGTAATACATTGCCGGAGAAAGTTAACGTCGGGAAGCTGGCCGGCGATGCTGACAAACTCGGGAGAGAGCGGTCATAGACACGTGGCAGTGAGAGAGAGGAAAAGCGTGGAGGGTGCTTGACCATTTATTGCCTTGGGATTTGAGACTTTTAAAGGGGCAAATTGGTAAGACAAGTCAACACTTCGATAAATTTTTTGCTTTTCGTAAACCAAATCTATGTTAATTCATCTAACCACGTAAACACTTCTTTAAACCGACCAAAATAATAATTAAAGATTGATTGATAAGTTTTTGGGTTTAACACGTTTTTTTTTTATAAACTTGGGTTTAGTATTTGAGCGATGTTATTAAGATATTGAGATATTCATTTTGCTAGTCGAAGTTTCAAGTTTTTTTGTTTGTTGGTATGATCGAAGTTTCAAGTTAGCTATCAAGTTCAATAATCCACAACACTCATTTTCTATCATAGTAAATAAAAAAAAAGAGTATTACTGAATTCTATTTATTTGTCTTGTATTCTATCATTTCTATATAAAATACCTACTAAAAACGAATATACAATGTACTTGTTTTGATAATCACTGTCAGTGTTAGATGACGTTCACTCTAATTATCCCCAAAATTGTTGTTGTTGGAGAGATTATGTATATAGTGATCTATTTGTAAGAGAACATCGATACATAAACTATAAATAAATTAAAATTAAAATAATTTAAAAAAATTAGAACAATTTTTAAAAAGTTTTTTTTTTTAAATATCATCACAATTTTTTTTTTCAAAAAATACCACTTTTAATTTTAGTTATCAGAAGTACTACAAAATTTAAACAAAATTTTAAACCCTAAAAACTAAATCCTAAAAACTAAACTTTAAATCTAAAATATTAAATCCAAACAAAAAAAAATTATAAACACTTAACAATTATTTTTGGTTTTGTGGTATTTTTTGAAGAAAAAAAAACTTGTAATAATATTTTTAGATTAGAAAATTAAAATATTTCTCAAAAAAAAATATATACGACAGAAAAGGACGGCATGGCATGATGAAACCTGAAATAATGGAGTGAAAAAGGAAGAAGCAATCGAGAGGACCTTCCAGCCAAACTTTTGTCCTGTCTACACAGGTTTTAGCTTAATAAAGACAATTCAAATTAATATCCCTCGCATGGACAGACCCCAATATTACTCTTAATTCTTCTCCATTTATTCTTTTTGGCTTAAAAAATTTCCATTTATTATTTTTTTGGCTTCATTTTTATTTTTTTTCCCACACTTCGCATTATCAATTGAATTTCCATTTATTCTTGCTACTATAATTTTAAAAAACATTTTATTTTCTATTTATTCATATGTACTATGTCTAAACCCTAGTGTATGTACTGACATACTGTGTATATATAAATACTAAATCGACAAATTCTCATGATACCGATCCAAGAGGTAAATATTTTATAGTTATCTTCATAGTCTTTTTTCATTTGTAGATCATCAATGGGTAAAAAGAAAATTAAATAATTTTCGTAGAGTGAAAAAAACTTATCCATAAAACAATCAATGTTTGGCTAAATATATAATCCGCTATATCATGTTTCGAAATTCCAAACTCAAAAGTCCAAATAAAACACTGTGGGCTGGACTGTTTTTCTTTGGTTGTTATATAAATCAATAGCAAACCCTTTTTCAAAAAAAGGGAAAAAAAATTCCAAACAAAAACAAGATAAAGCAGCATAATGACATCGTTTTGTTCTATCTAAGGAACATGCAGACTCCAAATAAAAGTTACGATGAATGATGAGGAGTATAGTGGTGATTGGTGGTACGTACATACAGTGTACGCTACCTTAACGACGTCGTGTTATTAGAGGTGCATGCCACGCGTTACGCATGAGAATCCTCCGTTTATCCAAGCATTTCTGGGCCTTTTAAGTATGGGCTTAGCCGCTCAGCTGAGTTCTTGCATGTTCGAAATCGGTGGTGGTTTAGAATTTGTTTGGTATGGTTTATTGTTCAAGTTTGTTTATTAATTGGAGCACAAAATGTTCTTTGTTGGGTTTAAAGGAAAACGAGAGAATGAATTTAATTGGGCTTCGGCCTTAATTCATTTTGGACTTCATATTTGTTCTTATCGTGGAGATCTTGGATTATTGTGATTTTTTTCAAAAGGGAGTTTATATGTGTTGTTTCTGACTTTAAAAATTGGATGCTAATTATCCGTCACTTAAGTAGGAGGAGAAAATTGTGAGTGTTACAAAGGAATTTGTGAGATTCATGGGTCACTCAAGTAGAGGGAGAAAAAAATGGTATGTTAATTTGGATTAGTGCTTGATTGAACTAGTTGAAACACACAATCAACCAAGGGGAGAATGTTTATCTAGAAATTAAGAAAATTATGCCTAGTTTTCTATTAACAAAGAAACAAGAAATATATTTAAAAATAGAATAGGAAATTGTCTTAATTTTAAGCTAGTGATTTTGCATTATAGAAAGCTGTCTACAGCTTATAATTATTAAAAAAAAAAACTTTGTGAACATTTACAACTTAGAATTATGCATCGATTGTTTTGAGAAAAAGAGAGAAAGAACGTTTCTAGCGCTTATTATCAAAAATTGTGTTTTAAGGTTTTTACTCTTTATAAAAATAGTTTCTGATATGGAACTAAGAAGAATGTCTTAGTGCTATATAAATCCATTAAGTGTGTAATATTTAATGGGTTTTCTATAAAGAGAAATATTCATATCATGTCTTGAAATTTCACTTATCTCACCTTCGCATTGAAGATCTTACACGCAATGAAACATTAAAAAAAAATTGGTTAATCTAGTATATTCTTTAATAGTCTTTTGATTTATTTAATATCATATGTTTAACCACCACATGTCATAAATTTTGCTGTTGGATACTTGTCTTAGTCATGCCTTTTTCCGAGTCAAAGCTTTATATGGAACAAATGTGTTTCGTTGCTCTTCATCTCACTCCATTTGGTATAGTTCCATATGTGATATATATATATATATTCTAATAATAAAGAGATAAAACCCTTGAAGTATGTAATTAAACCGGTCTCGAGATGCGGTTGAAGCATATATGTAATCAAAATAATAATTAATTAACAAAATAAGTACGTTATCGGACCACAAGACGCACAACCATACGGTGTTGTGCCCACTTTTCACGACATTATTATCAGACCAAAGGAATATATGAAAAATACATAGAGATTTGTTCTCGAGCTAACTATACTTCTCTTTACTCTCTTTTTTCTCCTCTCTCTTCTAATTATAATATTTTATTTTTATGTTGGTGTTCTCTTCTACCAAACTTTCCTCTTATATCAAACTTTCAAATCGAATGTCTGAGATATATATAACTATTTTTTTTTCTTGCAAAACAAAAAAATACTAGTGTTATTATTGTATTGTTATGTTTTCAATACAATTAAATAATTCTCATATAGCTTTGAGCCTTTGACAGAGTGCTATTTTTTTTATTTTTCTATAAAAAAAAAAAACAGTGTGTGTAATTGGAAATGTAATTTAAACCAGCGATTATAAAGAATAGCATTGTAGTAGGGACATTTTCGTATTTTCGAAAGTCAAACCAAGAGAAGCTCCTTCCTCCTTCCTCCAACTGTCTGTAAACGAGGAAATTTACAACCGCAAGTCAAAGGTTTTAAATTATATTTAAAATAACTTTAAAAAAAGAAAAGAAAAGAAGAAGAAGTAGTTATGGTTGTATCTGTCGTTCTTCTTTGGGCCGTTGAAGCACAACACACAGTGTGTACTACAGTCTACAGATTCGTTTTCTTCTGCTCATCCAATTTAATTATTGTAAACAGTCTATTTAATTATTGAGTATGATAATATTATTAATTATTTCTCTAGGAATTAATCAGACACGCGCAGTTATAAAATAATCTGTTTGATTTTCTTTTCTTTTTCGAGCCCCTCTCTCCCTCCTTTCTTTTTTTGGAGGAAACAAAAACAAGAAAGCCCAATTCATCCCTCCTCAAAAATTGTTTCTTTCTTCTCTCTTTCTCTGTTTGTGTCGACGACAGATTAGTTGATTTATTTCCCGACAAGACGGAAAAATGGATAAACGACGCCGGAGACAGACCAAAGCCAAGGCGTCTTGTTCCGAAGGTCAGATTTCTCTCTCTCTCTCTCTCTCTCTCTCTATATGTATATCTCTCTGTTCTGATTGAGTCTGAATTTTTTGTTTTTTATTATTCGCAGAAGTGAGTAGCATCGAGTGGGAAGCTGTGAAGATGTCGGAAGAAGAAGAAGATCTCATTTCTCGGATGTATAAACTCGTCGGAGACAGGTGAGTCTCTCTCTCTCTCTCTCTCTCTCTCGATGACTCGATCCATCTCATTTGCTAATTTTTTGTTTATCGGTTTCATATTTCTTCGAATCTGATTTTTGAAATTGTATGCTTTTGATTTGAACTCGTACGTCGGTCGTTTCTTTATGTTATTGTTTTTTTCTATTATTGGACCTAACCGAGCTGCCAATGACCGGGTTCAGCCTGATTTTTGATCTAGTTTTGATTTTGTTTTTCGGTTTTTCGAAACTTTTGTTTGGTTTATCATATGTAAAAACTTAATTAAGATTCTATTTGGTTTGGATTGATATTGTTTTAGTTTCGTTTTTAGATAACTGTTTTCCAAAACATATTCTTATCTATGATATTTTTATAATAGAATTCAATAACTGTTTCCTCGATTATGGTTTGGTTCGATTTCATTACGATTTTGTATGAAAAAAAATGTGAAATTAAAATTGAGTTGATTGTTCATACGATTTTGGCTATATAAGTTTTAACCGAATTATTATTATTTTTTTTTCAGATTTTTTTTATTTGAAAAAGGGTATTTGGATAATTTTATCAATACTGACGGTTAATCGTATTGTACGTGACGAGTAGATGGGAGTTAATCGCCGGGAGGATTCCGGGACGGACGCCGGAGGAGATAGAAAGATATTGGCTGATGAAACACGGCGTCGTTTTTGCCAACAGACGAAGAGAATTTGTTAGGAGATGATTTTTTTTTGATAAAAACATTTTCACAAGACAAGAAAAAAGGAAAAAGTACCTGTCCTTGAATTACTATTTTGGAATGTATAATTATCTATATATATAAAGTTGGTTAGGACTTTCAATTTCTTATCATCCATCTGCATCTCTATAAATTATCGTCTTATGTGATCGACTCTCATTAACCGCAATTTTAAAAAATCATAACGTGTCTCTCAAATTGACTGTAAAATTCTAAAAACTAATTTTGGAATTCTCTAGCCTTTGAACGGAAAATTAAAAAAATCACTGATCACATCACGATTTCCTATTGCATCCAAAATATCAGTTTTCCTATTTCATAGAAACAATGATAAAACGGGGAAAAAAGTCTAAACAAAGGGAATGAACATATTATAAACTGTTTTTTTTTTATGTCAACACAAGAAAACAGCATTTCTGCATAGGAAAATACTTTAACTGAACCAGCCTTTAAAATATGATTTATTTGTTATCGGCCGGAAATTCGCATTAATAAGACCATTACTCTGGGTCAAAGAGGAAGCCCATTATGCTGGGCTGAAGAGGAAGCCCGTTTATCGGTTAAGACATTAAGAACAATTCACGGTGAACGTTAGGTGACCCGCGTTTTCACGGCAGTAGACATGCATGCCGTTTGGATATTTGATTCATAACAATCATGCCGTTTCTAGGTGTGGCGTAATGCAACTGCTTTTCACCTGTATTTTTCCCTTCAAAGAAAATAAAGATTCAGTAGCGACGTCAAATGTAAAGATTCCTTAATTAATCAAGATTTTCTTTTTAGCAACGCTAACTTACAAAGAGTTCCCAAAACAAACCTGAACATAAACAAGACATAGAGCATAATCAAGATTTTTAACATCATCCGAATTCCAAAATGTCAAAAGTTAATTTTGTTTAATTCGTTGGATAATTGTCAAAACATCCAAAACTAAACTACTAATCTATACTCCACTGTGCTTTAATATGCATATATATGCATTATGTGGCCATGGATTTTTTTTTTTTTTTTTTTCGCATAGCGATGCTGAAAAATCCGACAACTTTAATCTAAAAGACAGATACAATGAAGCTTTAAGATGTTTTCCCACGTGCTTATAACAAGACTTTTGTGTGTTCACACTTGCCTTCACTAACACAGTAACACTTTCGAATTTCCGATATGCAGAAATCAATATTGATGGTGTCGTTATTATAGAGATTATTATTACTGAATAATTAGTGCACTATTTGAACTAAAATTTTAATTGTCACGTCATTAGGGTGAAATCAACGAATTTGATTTTTGTAAAGTTTCAAGTTATTACTTTTGTGTCCATATAATGTAACACCTATTGGATTTTATTTGTAAAATATGCAATGATAAAAATATGTTTCGTAACAATTCTACACATTTTTAATCAAACCTAAAAAGCAAAATAATTGCATTTTTGAAATAACAGGCACTGTTTTGTTGGAGAAAAACTTTCAAAAAAGACAATTAAAAAGTATAGATTAAAAGTTAACCCACTATAAAATCTCCCATTACCAAACAAATTCAAACTCTTATTGCCGTTTTAGTCTCAGTATTTTATTTGGATATGATGAAATCTATTTGGCAACAAAAATACCAAATGATTGTTTTGTACCATTTTATCTTTCCTATGCGGTTCAGTAAATTGTCAATTTTAAATGTTTAAAACCATTCATTTCAAGAGATAAAATTATATTTATTTGTACAAAATGATATTTGATCGGCATGACGTGACCTGTGGGCCTTTAAGGAGCGTTCAATATTTTTCTACGCTCACCCAAAGCCCTTTCGTGGAAATTACCAGATATTTTCTTAAAATTCACTAGAATTTCAACTTGTTTGTACATATATGTATATTAAATAAAGCTTAAAAGCGTCGAGAAAAAAAAAAGAAGCTTATAAGTTACGTTACTATCTTTGACCAAAAAAAAAAGAAGTTACGTTACTATATTTAGGTGGAACAATCTAATTCCGAATTTCCAATGGCGCTTGGTTCTTATCCTCTCCATTGATAAGGAAAGATTGTGGTTGGATGTTTCCTTTTTTCAAGAGTCTATCACTAAACTTATCCAGTAGTTCGCATTTTTTTAACGAGGTTAAATATTATCGATTTATATTTAATTTGACGTATTTTTTGTATGCAAAAATTTCATGCAATGGAGTGAATAAGTATAGATTTGGTTTGGGAGTCTTCCGTCTTGGAACATTAGTTATCTCTGAGTCTTTGACTTTGACATATTTTACTACTCGAATCTAGTACATATGTGTTTTTTTGTCACTCATTTACCTCTCATTTCCCCAAGATAAGATAGTTTAGAAAAATGTTACTTAAAAAAGTGTTGTAGATATCTTCTAAAAAAGTTTTTAAATACAAATAACTCATATATTTTCGATGTTAATTAAGCTTATGAGTTATAACCAATAACAATTATGATTCGATATATGCAGTAATAAGGTAATGTTCCTGTAAAATAAACACAAACATTTAATTGATTTGAGACAAAGTTGTGAACATGTCTTGCTATTTGTAATCGTTAGCTGTTATCAATTCAAAGCAAGAACAGCAACCCACAGATTAAGTTAAAACCACTAATCATATAGGCCATTCGTGTTTGGTTAATTATTTTGTATTTATGATTAAAGTTATTAATTTATTATTTATCACAAAAAGGCCCATGTGCACGTATATGCCACTCCTCGGTCATTTTACACAATTTAGTTAATCATAAACTATTTATTTGATCGGACGCGTTAAAAGAAGTAGTCGACGCGTTATAGATTAAACATCCATTCCAAAATTATAATTAAATATTTCTTTGAAGTAACAAGTTTAGGTTCTAACAGCAGCCTCTAGACACTGACTTCCAAAAATTAATTAGGTTGGACTCAGAAAGCTACAAAGTTAATGACCGAGAAACATATAATATACAATGTGGATATATCAGTATTATCTACTATTCATAGTATACACGATATTATACTGACGCATTCAGTACGATGAACATTCCAAATGCATAAAGCCATAAGGTATCATCTTATCATTCGCACAAATTTTTGTACAAGCAAAATATAAATAAATCAAAATGTCACGCCAGGCACAAATCACAAGGCATGACGGATGTTCCACCATAAATCAATCATGGGCAATTCTATGCGCTATAAATTGACAACTTTTTGGTGCATCATTGTGTGTCAAGTGGGTAATGGCTCAATCCCAATATTTTGGTATAATAACTGAACTGGCTAGATCCCTTGATTGACATTGTTGGTGAAGCATGCCCATATGCAGACTACGATAAGTTTTGATAGGCGATTTATGGCTTTCTTCTGGATCTCTTCTTCTCGTCTCAACTCTCAAACCTAGGCATCTTTGCTTCTTCTAGACATGGAACTATCATGGTATTATAATTAGATCTGGTTTTCAGGCAGGATTCTATTTGCTTGCTTGGGTAACCATTTGGAATCGCTTGCCTACCAGAGACAAACTATGTAGATGGGGCTTTGATGTCTCGCCTCTTTGCCTACTCTGTCACCACACCCATGAATCAAGAGACAATATGTTTTTTTTTTCTTTTCAATATAGCTACTGAAATTTTGGGTTGGATCACGTCAAAGCTTTGTCTTACTCCTCCTACAATTTTATCGGACATCATAATATGGGTCAGTACTTCCTCCTCCTCTTGAAACGTGACTCGAATCTCTTCCACTTATTTCTCAATTTTGTACTAATATTGCTAAAAACACAGTTTGTAAAAGGTGGATCTTAAAGAAATAGAAGTAAATTTTAACAAACAATTTTTTATTTTTTTTACAACTTTCTCAACTTTAACTCGTTGAGTTTTACATACGATACGATAATTAATACCAAACAAAAAAAAAAGTTTTTGGCAATCCAAAATTCTATATTTTTTCTTTTCCTAATTATGACTTACTGGGAAATTTTAAATCACAATTCAAATTAACACTGGTTAATGCATTTACCCCGTTTGTTCTATATACTAACTGTTTTCCTTTCATCTGTTTTGGATCCTTTTGTTCATTTCTCTGTATTGAAATCCTATACGTTGGTGAATAATACTATAACACATATGGATGATGGATCATCATGTTTTCCAATTTAATCATATTAATAATGATAATACATCACTGTCAATTGTGTGAAAGGGAAATGCGCATTAGTCTAATATTCTCTATTCCACACCTGCATGGTTTGATTTGATCCAAAGATTCTCGATTTGCTTTTAGGGGTGATATAATATCGATCTTTGAACCCCATAAAAACATAATTAATAACATTGTCAACATCCTATATACAATGGCTGATGTCTTTAAATCGAATAACGAAAATGTAAAATTTATAAGTGAATTAATTGGCATGACATCACGAGTAGTCCTCACGTCAGCGAAAAAAAAAAACATTCAACCGGATCTATAACGCGTTAGGACTAGGAGGTCTCCTTGAACACGATTGTTTATTGGTTTACTCGGCTGAATTATTATAGCCATAAATTTTAAAAATTGAAATATAATAAGATTAGCAAAACTGATTGAGTGAGACTTCACAAAATATGGGTTCTATTGTGATTGGAAAAGTTAGTTGACGCTTTTATATATGTGTACTTGATAATATGATCATTAGTTGATCTAATAATCTAGACAAATTATAGATCGAAGACTTGTATCTTATTCATAAAATAAAAATAAAAATTAATAATAGGTACTTAGATAATATTGTGTTTTTCTTATAACAGAAACGAGTAAGTAGTAACCACTAGACTGATACATTCGACTTTTTCGCATTTTAAGATAAATTTAACAATTTTATATCCCTTTTATATATGTTGTAATGATATTAAGAGAAACAGTGGAAAATAATAGTAGTCACCTTTTGTCAATTTCTCTCCAAGATCCTTCTCTTTTCCACACAACTTCTTGTGTAAGCATAAAACAAAAAAATAATATAAAAACAAAATAAAATTAAAAGCCTTATTGTCTAAGCACAAGGACATAGTACCATCATAGATTCTCATCATCATTCATTTATATATAAATACACAGAGGGCACAGCCATACGAAACTCACATTTCATCAAACTCACTCAAAAGAAAGCAGAGAATTCTAGAAAGATTCTTAATTTTGTAAGTGAATGCAGAGATGATGATGGAAGAGAAACTAGTGATCAACGAATTGGAACAAGGGAGAGAGCTTGCGAAACGATTGATGAGCAATCTCAAACACACTTCTTCAGTTGATTCCAACAAAACCTTGATCTCTGAAATTCTCCGTATTTACCAGAATGCCATTTTAATGTTGAGCTTCAACGACGAGAACAAGAACATCCTTCAGCGAAGCCCTGACATCGATCACAAGGATTCTAAAAACGTGTTTAAAAAGAGGTAAATTGAGTTTAAAAAGACTGATTCTTTGCAGGTCTGTGCTTGAGTTCCAATCTGGGAGCTCATGTGTCTGATTCGTCTGTTCTTTTTTTTTGTGTGGTTTGCAGGAAACTATCGGAGGAGAAGAAGACCGAGAAAGTTAGGGTTTTTGTTGGAACAGGACACGAGAAGGGTTCAATTGATGATGGTTATTGCTGGAGAAAATACGGGCAAAAAGAGATTCATGGATCCAATAATCCTAGGTAACTATCAATTATCATCATCTGGGTATTTCAAATTTTTTAACTTTTTTTTTGTTTCTAGGCATTTGCTAAATCTTATGTCTCTGTTTCTGTTTTTACAGAGGATATTTCAGATGCACACATCGATTCACGAAGAACTGTTTGGCAGTGAAGCAAGTCCAGAAATCAGACACGGATCCTTCGATTTTCGAAGTGAAGTATCTCGGAGACCATACCTGTAACCATATATCTCCGAAGACGACGACCACAAACTTCTCTGTTTCATTGTTCGAAGCAGGAAACAGGGTAGGTTTTACAGAGCAATCAGAAGACATTAAACCGACGAAAACCGAAGAAGTGATGATAAGTCTTGACGATCTGGAGAACAAGAAGAACATTTTCAGGACGTTTTCTTTCACTAACCATGAGATTGAGAATGATGGTGGGTGGAAAAGTAACATTTTCCCGGAAAATCTGATGGAAAAGCTGTCTCCTGCAACATCAAGGTCTGGAATTACCAGCGAGATTGTATCAGCCCTTGCTTCTGTTGAGAATTCGGAAACTGCAGATTCGTATTTCTCGTCGTTGGACAATATTATCGATTTTGGACAGGATTGGTTGTGGTCGTAGCTTTTAGATGGTCAATGTAACTTTTTTCGTGGCAGTTAATTTATAGATGGTGACTGTAATTTACAGGGTTAGATTATTTTTGCCGATGGCTAAAGATTGGCTTTTAGGATATAGTTTTTGTCTGAAGATTGGCTTTTAGGATATATAGTTTTTTGTCTTCTTTTTTTTTTTCAGCAGGGTTGGTCAATTCCCTATGAAGTTGGATGGCACTTGATGACTATTAAATAAAGAAAGAATTTTATAAGGTTTCTTTATTAGTTTAAATTTAAAATTCTTGGAATGGCAGAAATATGATTTCGAATCCTGTTATATAAAGGGAAACAAGAACACTCTAGCGGAGACATATGAATGAATCAATTATGAAAATCCTTTGTAAGTCTAAAATAATTCAACTATTCGGATGAACATTTTAAAAGTAGAGATTTTTTTTGTTGTTTTCCCTTTTTCAATTAGAATTGAAACAAAAAAAAAGAATTCCAAATATGTAGTAAAAAGTTAATGTCAGGCTTCGAATAAATGTTGAAGGAACCAATGGGTAGTATGGGCCTAGAGCCCAATAAGAAATGAACATCCCAATCTCGAACAGAGACTTGAGTTGATTTCATCGAAAGGGATCCTGCTGCAGATAGTCGGAGAAGACCACAGCGAAAGTTCAGAGGAAGAAGAAGATGATATACCGAAAGTGGAGTCTGCTTTCCGGTCCACCGGTTATCCTCGGCGGAGCCGTAGTTGCTGCCGTCGCCGTCGGCATCTTCTTACAGAACGTAATTTCCTTCTCCATCTCTGATCTCGATCGTTTTTCTTTATCAGAAAAAGCCCTAGATCGTTAGATCCATCTCTTGATTGGCTTATAATTTCCTCCTTGCGGTTGGTTTTCATCGGTTGTGCTTCTCCTTTTATCTAATTTGAAGAGTTTCGAAGCTAGAGGAACGAAAGAAACGTCCTTTTGATTGAAAGTTTGTCTTCTCCTTAGGCTCAATTGGTGGATCAGGATTGCCTTTTTTCGGTTTTTTAGGGTTGAGGTTACAACGCTATAAAGGTTTTGATCCGTATTTAAGACATTCATCAGTGATATGTCTAGTTTCTTTCCGAATCTTCTGGAGATTTATGTTTTTTTACATACAATACATAAACAAGTTCAAAGATTTAATTCGGATTCGACTTTTTGATGTCTCATGTTCAGGTTACGAAAGGGGAGTCAAAGAAGAATGTCTCACCAAACAAGTGAGAGAAAAATTGGAAGATGTGGTATGAATCATGTGAGTTGAAACATTTAGTTCATGCGGTGTAAGCTCAATAATGCTTTTGGAAGCTTTCAAATACACAGATCTTTTTTGGTGTTCTAGTTTCTTGTTCATCCAATAATGATATTTCATGTTTGCACATTCTCATTCAAACTTTACACTGATCACAAGGCTCTGTAGAGTAAGAATAAAGTTTTCACTTAGACTGTTAGGATAATCTAACACGGATGTACAGAGAATAAGCAACACAGTTGGGAGGCTCACCAACATTTCTTGAGATGTCTTCATGTAGCTATCCTCAGAACTCTCATCCCGAACCCACCCTCCAGCTTCCAGCTTATCGACCCTTAACATGTAGCATCAAACTCAGATACGTGAACTCGAAAGGCAACGCAAAAGACAGATGTTATAGGCTTTGTGTAAGCTTTCTATTCTCCTGTGTCTTCGTCTATGACTCTGTCCCGCGGGAGAACTGAGACCTCTGGCAGTGAGCAAGCGCAAGTCTTTCTGGCATTGGGTAGTTGAGCTCTTCCATGAAAGGCTGTAAGAAAGGAGTCACCTTTCGCCAACTTTAGCAACATTTAGAAGAGAAGAAGAGAAACTAAAGAATCTACTTCGTTAAATGATGCTTACCGGTAATATTCCAGCTGTGTCGTCGAGAGCCATTAGGGCTAGTAAATGACAAGAATTCCATCGTAGGCAGTGTCATCGGAATCTGTGGAGAGAATGGGTTTCTTATCAACAAATGAAAAATCTATCAAAATGTCTGGCAATTTCAGAAGTTTGAAGCAGGTTTTACAGTTTATAAATGGTGCACCACCAGCCACAGCCACAGGGTGGATTAGGCGAGAACCACCTGAAGATGATACAGCTTTACGGGGACGAATCATAGTATATCGTCCACAAATATTAGTATGATTCAATTTATACACTTCTTTACATATTCGTTTCTTTTTTTGGAAACATTCATCAACACAATCTTCTTATTATAGATTTACATTATGAGGAAAATCAAACTTTTTTGCAGTTTTTCATGTTTTTACATATCATGAAACATATTATAAAAAATCCAAAAAACAAATAATCTAATATTACATGTGATAAATTTTATAATGAGAATTAACTATAAACTGTATATATTTTTTGTCTTCACTACAATAATTAGATTTTTTTACCTTCATTAATTATTTAATTTTATATGTTGATATATTTTATTTCACTATATCTTTTTATTATTTATTTGACTGAATAACAAATTAACTCCAGGCATAGCATGGATTATTATAGAAAAAAAAAGTAATTAAAAAAATTCAAATCAACTAACCGACTAATAAATTCAGCGTACTAATTGTATATTGAACTAACTAGTAACTTGTTTAACAAGAAAAACAAAATCTAACTAGTAACTATATTACGAAATTACATCAAAAAGTAACTAGTAAAAGTAACAAAAGTCAAAGTTACATGCTGTACATAAAAAAAACGAAAGATTGTTTTAGCTACGAAAAGTTGAAAACTCATCGTTTTTCCGTCTGACTGCATTATATTTTACGTTTATACCTTTGCTTATTTATGGCTTACCCCTCTAAGTAATTCATATTTATGTTTCTACCCTTGGTTTGTTACATAATTTTGTTTTCGTCCTTTGATTGTCTATATTTATGGGTTTACCCTTTGAATACTTTATATTTACCCTTCCACTCCTTAGCTTGTTCGGTAATTATGATCTTGTCCTCTCGTTATTTAATATTTATGGTTTTACTCTCTGGCTGTTTAATATTTGCGTGTATCTCCCTCGATTTGTTTGTAATTATGGTTTTGTCCTCAGGTTGTTGCATATTTATGGTTTTGTCCTCTGAGTATTCGATATTTATCTATTTGCCCTCCAATTGTTTAGTAATTATAGTTTTGCTCTCGGGTTATTTCATATTTATGCTTAGACCCTCCGACTGTTTTATAATTATTGTTTTGCCCTCTCGTTATTTCATATTTATTGTTCAACCCTCTGGCTGTTCCATATTTTCGTCTTTGCCCTCGGACTGTTTTATAATTATTGTTTTGTCCTTTTATAGTTCCATATTTATTGTTTTATCCTCTGTCTATTTCATATTTTTCTATTTTCCCTCGATTTGTTTTGTAATTACTAGTTTGCTCTCTAATTGTCGATTTCATGGAAAGAACCCAGCAGAATACTACACCGAAAGTTCTGAGAAGTAGAAGAAGATGATATACCGAAAGTGGAGTTTGCTT
Source organism: Kernera saxatilis (assembly GCA_900406395.1). NCBI lineage: Eukaryota > Viridiplantae > Streptophyta > Magnoliopsida > Brassicales > Brassicaceae > Kernera > Kernera saxatilis. Next base: position 7,441 of record OVAY01000284.1, on the reverse strand, counting down.
TTCAGCCCACCGGTTATTCTCGGCGGAGCCTTAGTTGCTGTCGGCATCTTCTTTACAGCGTAATTTCTTCATCTCTTGTTTTTTTCTCCTCGCATTTGTTTCTTCCCAATTTTTCATGTGATGAGATTCTCCTTTGATCATATTCGGATCGCAAATACTCTTGAAGAGTTAGTAAATGGGCCTTTTGATCGAAGCTTGAGGCGAGAACGGAACATCCTTCAATTGAAAGTTTGTGTTCTTCTTAGGCACAATGGATTCGGAGTGCCTTTATTTGGTTTTTAGGGTTGAATCTAGAAAGCCATTTACATGCTCTAAATGAAAAGGAAAACTGGAAGATGCTGCAAAATGTGGTGTGAATCATCTGATTTGAAACATTTAGTTCATGAAGCGTAAGCTTAATACTGCTTTTGAATACACAAATCTTTTTTGGTGTTTTAGTTTCTTGTTGCCATGCCAATAATAATATTTCATTTTTGCACATTCTCATTCATTCTTTACATTGATCAGAAGGCTCTGTAGAGTAAGAACGAAGTTTTAACTTAGAATGCTTCATGCAGCTCTCCTCGGAACTCTCATCCCGAACCCACGCTTCAGCTTATCGACCCTGACCATGCAACATCAAACTCAGATACAGTAACTTGAAAGGTAAAGCAAAAGAGAGATGTTATAGGCTTTGTGAAACCTTACGTTGGGGCGAGTTTGCCAAGACTAGCTAGCTCTTCACCAGTGTCTTCGTCTATGACTCTACCTGAGATGTAAACTGTGTAAGATCGATCTCTATCCCGCGGGAGACCTCTGGCAGTGAGCAAGCGCATGTCTTTCTGGTGAAGCTCTCTTCCGTTCACAAAAACCCTTGTGGTTCCGCCCGCGCAATTCTCTGGCATTGGATAATTGAGCTCTTCAATGAAAGGCTGTAAGAAAGGAGACACTTTTCCACAGCTTTAGCACACTCAGAAGAAAATGAAGTGAAATTGAAGAATATGATTCAGTGTTTACCGGTAATATTCCAAGACATTGGCCTCCCATTATTCCCCAGAATCCAGCTCTGTAGTCATACCTGGTACCAAGAATAGAACAGAAGAGAGTCATTAGGGCAAGTAAATGAGAAGCACTTAAGAGATTGAAGAACCCTCGTTTACCAGTAATTTCCTGGCCGGATTGGTCCCGCCTGCTTCTCGGCCATTTTCACCAGACGTTCAGCTACAGGATGCCCATTTACCGAAACATCATTTTTGCCTTCGTTCTGTATGGATATCTTTAGATCCTTGAAGCTATTCTTCACGATACTCGCAAATCCGCCCTTCTTGGTTCTTCCCTGATCATCTCTATAGTCATTTGCAGAATCTTGAGACACCTCACTGTTGTGAGAGTAGTCATTGAAAGAAACGTCCATCTCAACTGCAACTGAAGCTTCTTTCATAAAGTTCTGTTTCATGGCTGTTTTGTTCAGTGTGACCCTGTCCTGGTCTGAACGAGAGCTTTGGCTCCTTGGCCCAGACCGGTCCCTTACATTGATCGAAGAGTATTCAAAGTGTTTGTGAAGAGGCAAATCTGGAGTAACTGTCCTAACTGTTGGACTGTCTGAACTTAGGTCGTCTTCAGACGCACTAGGAGAAGTTGAATCCGCAATATGCATTTCTTGAGCTTTTTCGGAGATCAAAACCGAACCAGTTGATCTATCGGCTGGTCCCTTATCCATTGCATGGAATTCGTAAGCAGCATTATCATAGTCATCAGAAGAGAAGTTAGCAGCAGTTACCCAATGCACCTTACTGTGAGTTTCTGCTTTTCTTGCTGAAGCAGAATCCGTAGAAAGAATGAGTTTCTTATCAAGAAAGGAAAAATCTATCAAACACGAGCACGCTCCGCAGCGCAGTCTTTGTTGCTTTCTTGTAGCGGAATCTGTTTTGTCTGGCAATTTCAGAAGTTTGAAGCAGCTCTTACAGGTTATAAATGGTGCACCACCAGCCACAGGGTGGATTAGGCGAGAACCACCTGAAGATAATACAGCTTTAGGGTGACAAACCCGAGAAAGAGCATTCATTTGTGCATCCCCAAATTCACTCGGGCGTCTTCCATGATGTTGTAGTAGGCCACGAGATTGAGAACCAGGATTAGGAGGAATACAGGTTCTAGGACTATGCAATGGACGAAAACCAATACTTCCCACATGAGGGTAATAACTGGCATTACGCAAAGCATCAGGCAACCCTGAGGGAGGAAACACTGAGCCTGAGGCTCTATTATATGGATCATAGCAGTGGAGACAAGAGCAAGTTGACTGGTGAAGCATCCCATTTTGCGGGTGTGTGTCGAACAAATCATGACGATTATTACCAACATACTGTCTAGAGTAGTGCGGATGAGATGGCTGCAGAGTTCTTTCATGCATTTGGAACCTGAGAGGGTCTTCATAAGCTGGAACACGAGCCGGGTTATGCATAGGACCGTGCATAGAAACATCAGGGTTATTGTTATAAGGACATGGAGGTTCAGGTTCTGGATATTGATGGTAATAGGAAGGACCTGCAACGTGTTTCCCAGAACTTGGAAACCGCAATGGAGCCTTTTTGAATCCTGAAGATGAACTCGGAATCTGCTGCTCTTTAGGTTGAACAAGCTGTTCTTTTAGCTTATCCAATTTTCTCACTAGTCCAGCTCTGTTTTGCCTGATTGTTTCATCACTATTCACAGAATCTGGCAAGTAGCTAGAAGCGGAGAATCTGAAACCCTCGGAATCGCATCTCTTCATTCTTCTCTTCCTAAACCGATCCAAACCCGATTGAGAATCGATAATACCCGAATCAACAACATTCAGTTTCGAACAAGAATCATCACTGTGAACGTCCCAAGCCTTTGTTTGACAAATTTGTTGGTGTCTTAATGAAGCATCCCAATCAAGGTCTTCGTCACTTGAAGCAGAGTTAACTTGAGTTTTTTTGGCTCTATTTTCCACGGACTTATCCGACACTGGATCTGCTTCACGGTCCTTGTTTGTGGCTTTACATACAAAACAAATAAAAACTCTTGTGGGTCAGAAAAAAATTACCCTTTTTACCTAGTCGACGTCCATCGAAATAAAAAAACCAGAATAATGAAAATAATATGAGTGGTTGAAACATCAAAACGAGAAGTAATCTCGAAATGATCCTTTCTTGGTCGGAACGCTCTTCATCTAAAGAGAAGATGAAAACGGAAACTAACCGCAAAGAACGGTTCCACAACCACCGCACTGGAAAAATGAGCAATCTTTAGGCTCTGGTAAGAGATTTTCGCATTTGGGACAACGAACCAGCCTTACTTCGATCCTCGACTCGGCCATTACCATAAGAAGAAATTCTCAAACAACAACACATGAACCAAAAATTTGTCACTGAGCTGAGAAGAACAATACTCAACAACCAATATAAGAAGAAAAACCAAGAAGACGACTTCTTATTGAAGGAAAGAAGAGAGCTGAAGTGTTTTGCTTTTTCTTGAAGGGCTTTTTAGGGTCTCTAGAGAGATGAAGTAGATGGAATCTAGGAAGAAGCTCTTTTTTCTATTCTATACTCTTTTTCTTAATCTTCATTTTCCCGGAAAAGTAAACATGAAGAAGAGAAAATCAAGAGAGAGAGAGAGAGAGGGACTCTGGGTTTATGCTATGGTCTCTGAATTTTCCCTCCTCACACGGCAGAAGGAAGCAACAAAAGCTAACAATGGAGTTGCAAATCAGTAAAAAAAAAAAATCAGTAAAACGGCGTCGAATTGATTTAGCCTTCTAGGAAAACAAAAACGGTGTTGTTTGGCAGTTAACTTAGTACTGTATTATTATTCCTTGTGTGGTGTGGCTCAACGCCATGATTAGATGGTTCTAACCGTCTCGGGACTTTGACCTCTAAAGGGTTTAAAGGTTTAGGGGTCGATTGGTATCTCAAGTCCAAGTCACAATATTTGATTTTGTTTTCCATACATAAAAGAAAAAGACTGACAAAGTGAGCTCATAATCGATTTATTATGGGCGGGACAATCTACAAAGTGGACCATTGCTTAATTTGCTTTCTATTTCTTCTTCCTTTTTAATTCGCGAAAGAATAAAATTTAAAGATTACCTTTACTTTTTGGATATTTTGGTTGGAAATCCACACAATTTCGAAATGAAGAAGCTAAGAGAAATTACTGGTGAATTACATTATATCCCTTGCAAGGTGCAACTTCTCGAACACTCTTTTACTATATTAAGATCAAAGTATTATAATAGATCAATGAGGGAGAAACGGTCAAAAGCCAATACGGTTTTGGGACAATAAAGGAAACATTAAATTGATGAAGTTGTGGAAGATAGTGGTTAGTTGTCTATTTCTCATTTATTTTTCTTATTAAACTGTACTGATTTTTGACTTTTTTGATGATATATATATATTTTTTTCATATGTAGTTTGAGACTTTGAGGACCTTATTGAGTCTTTTTGTTTTTATTGACTGGTTTTAATTTTCGTTTCATCCTTTAAAAAAAAAAAAAAACAAACCGTGTGAACTTTCTGTTTAACATTTAACTTTTGAGAGAAAAAAAGAGTTCAATTAGTAAAATTTCAAAAGATTGAACGAGGGAAAGGAACCAAACTTATTCAATCCATTTAAGAAAAAAAAGAAAACAAAAGATGTGGACGGGCTATATACTACAAAGGATTTTTGAAGTACAAAACAAAAGGTAAAGCAAAATAGCTTTTAAGTTTCAAATCACTTCGAATCAATTAGGTTTGTAATTGTTGTGAAAGGAAATTTGGGACACTGAATATGGGCCTATATGGGCTTAACTTTAAGCCCACTCGTAACATAATTTCTTTTTCGCTCACACTTGAAACGTAAAATTCACATCCTGTACTGAACTACTGATTTTACGCAATAGGAAAATACTACACGATAAAAAATTCTTAAATCTTTAATCTTTTTTTGTGTGATAACCGGAGTAAATCCCTTGGACTGAATTAATCCCCAACATCTGTAGAAAGCCGGATGTTTTTACCATTTAAAACCTCTAAATGACCAACAAAGAACTACATCGATTTCGTAAGAAAACCTTTTAAAACACTTTTTTCATCACATAAACAACTTAGAAAAAATAACTTGTTTACATATTAGACAAACAAGTTCTTGTAACACGAATTCCACCAAAACATACAATCAGACATCTTCTTTTTCTTGATTTCTTCCTTCATTTCGTCATTCTTCTTTATCTTCCACCAATATCTCCTCCCATGAACAGCACGCGTCGTCGTCTTTAAAGCAGAGGAATAGTAATCTTTATCTTTATCCATCAGAGCTCGTAGACTCAAACCAGATGGCCGAGCAAGAGGAGAAAAAGGCAGTAGTTTACGTTCGATGATGTGAGCAAAAGAGACGAGTTCGTAGGAATCGTAGAGAGGACTCTCACAGTCCCATATTGTGTGATCACGACCATCACTGATCATCTCTGTTACTCTGTCTTGATCTTGTGAGTCATAACTTCCATGGAGTCTTGTGTTTGTCATGATTGAAAGACTTTTTGAGACTTTCTCTATGTGTGTTTCTGACTATTTCTTTAAAGTGTTTTAAGTTTTTTTTTTTTCTTTTTTGATTTGTCTCTGGATCGAAGTTTGTTGTTATATAGGGACTGAAAATCTGAGCTGGCCAGATAGGATTTTGTGTGTGAGTGTGTTTTTTTTAATATATAATAATAAATTGTGAGACGATTCTTTTTTTAGTAAAAAATACCGAAATACTATATATTGTTCACAAATGTTCATGTATTTAATTGATACCAAATTCGCTGCTCAACGTAACAATGTATGTATGTTCAATTTGTCACTGTTAGCGTTTCTTTAGAATAATTTCCAGCTATCATTTTCCTTTTATACTTGTTTCAAAATTGGAATAATCCAGTACGACATATTCCATTGATTTTTCTACTGATACGTTTAGGGAAATTTTCTTAAAAATTAGTATTTTATTTTTCTAAATAAAGATACGGTACGTTTTAGTATTAACTGTCACATATTATATCGTGAAAACTTATTGCATATCATAAAGAGCGAAAGTGAAGAGTTGGGCGTGGGAAAAAAATGGCATGGAAAACAAAAAAAAGATATAGGACAAAACACTTTGAACCAATTTCGAATTAAGATATAACTTTTGATTTGAAATATACAAATTTTTTATAGCGTAAAGTATACACATTGGTCCACTAAATTACAACAATTCACTTCATATATGGACATGAATGGGTTGCAAGAAATTATGTCAACGTTTTATCAAAAAAATAAATAAAAAATTATACCAACGTATTAATACTGATGAAACACACGCACACACATATATATATATATATTTAAATCTATGTTAAGAATCTCTCATAAATTAGTAGTGTTTTTGTACTCGTCTATTAATCTTTTTCCAATAGTTATATGATATTACTTATATCAATTATATTATGCTAAGACATATAACCAACTTGTCAGTGTGATCATGCATATGGTATAAAATAGTATATTTGAAAAAAACATACATCTCAGTTATTAGAGTCCTAAACAAATCCACAGGTCCATGTATGAATTCATGTAATTAAAGTTCTAAATAAGTTAAAATTCATATATATCTTTGCGATGAAAATGGAACACTTCAAGTTTGGGTGTTTTTATTCTCGTTACAAGCATATATATATATATACTTTAACTTGCTAAAAACCCTAACTATATAGGTTTGTGGTTTGTGGATTTGTTTAGAACTCGCATACTCAGGAGAAGACGGATAATGTTATCGAGAGAGTTCTGATATGAAAAGTTATTTTAAAATTCTCATTAAGACATCTCCATCCATGAGAAAATTTTAGAGGTTCTCAAACAAAAAAAATATTAGTATTTTAATATAATTTAGTTTTTTAATTAAATTTTTATTTTAAAAAAAAAGTTTGAACCAATGAAAAAAAAAACATGTATTTTATGGAGTTTTTATAGAGTTCTCGAAGGTTTTCAATTGAGAACCCCATCTCTTTCTCTCTTTTTTTTTTTATTATGTTATTAATAAAATTTATGAGAAACTCTTATTAGAAACTTTCAATAGAGATCTTCTTAGGCTTCGACTGGTAACCACCAAAAGAATAACAATAACAAAAAAAAAAAAGAACAAAAAGGAAATGAAAAATGATCGGGAACGGGAATGAAGAGCAACGAATGCAGAGAAAAAATTGAACAAAATACCATAGTAAATGGTAACCAAAAATGTGAACAAATATTTAAAAATATATTTGACATATAAATTTAACAAAAAAATTAATGAACCACATTTAAATAATAAAAATATTAAAATTAATTTAGGTNTATTAAAATTAATTTAGGTTTAATTTAAAGTTAATGTATGAATTTAATTTATAATTTTTATGTAAATTTAATTAATTATATTAGTAATTTAAATACATCATTTTAAA
>OVAY01000283.1:0-70652 GCA_900406395.1 Kernera saxatilis | reverse complement strand
GGTTCGGATCGGGTTCGGTTCCGGTTCTTCGGATATACGAGTTTAGGATCCATTCGGGTTTTTTATCAATTTCGGTTCGGATCCGATACCCCTTTTTCGGATCGGATTCGGTTCGGATATTTTGCCCAGGCCTATCTAAGATTATAGACTCGTTTTTTCAAAATCGGAACTACAATGGGTGACAACGTAATCGGCTGGCATTAATAGTCACTTCAGATATAGTTTAATAGTTCAACCGTAGAGCAGAGTGTTTAATGACATAGATCATTATTTATTGACAATTGATTTTGAATTGAAAATTCATATGCAAAAAAGAATCCTTATAAAAATATAAAGTATTAGTTATACACTCATAGAGTTGAGTTGAGAGTATTATTAACCGGTCGTACTCAAAACAGCTTCAAGTTCATCGGACAATAGACTCTATTGTTCTTGACTTAGGCCCATCCTGTATTCTTCTGACTCATTTGCTTGCTGTTTATTTTTTAAGGAAAATAAAGTTGTTTTTGTTTGTTTGCCTGAGGAAATGTGAAATAGTTTCATGGTCACAAGACCCACCTGCACTACTATTTCATTCAGCACTGTATGGTCTTTTTCCAAAGTCATTGAATTTTTTTTTTTAAAGAAAAAAAAAAGAGAGAGCCAAAGAAGATTTTGAATTGAGATAAGAACCTAACTTTGAAACATTATTGCTATTCACACCACATCTCCATTACTTTTGACTTTTCTTTTATTGCTTTACTAGTTTTAAAACCACAAAAAGTTTAAATTTCAATACTTGTAAATGAGATTTACAAACAAAAAAGAATAGTGCTTTTACACCTTTGTTGTTATTCTTTTTTTTTTTTTGAAATACATTCGTGTATATATATAATTATATATATATATATATATATATACATAATAAGAAGCACTTGTCATAAATCTTAAGATATATTTACGGAATTTAGGTACAACATCATCGAAAAAAAAACGGATTGGATTCTAGTGGGTAAGATGACCGATAGAATACATCAACAAAATTGTTTTCACTTAAGAGTGAAAAAAAAGGAAATTTTATTTTTTAGTATATATGTATTATTTTTAAAAAAGAAAGAAAATTAAAATGGGTCAACCGCAATCGCTCTCAGTGGCACCACTAATAGTGGAAGTGGGGCCTCAATATCAACTCTCTTCACATGAGAATTTTCAACCTTTTAGAGAGAGAGATAGATACGGTCCACCATATGAGAGATTGAGTCAAGTTTAATTTAATTTGGTCTAAAGACCATTTAATGACAATAACACTAATTAAATTATTAATCGTTCTATAGACCACGTCCCATTTGTGCAACCAATTAAAACACCTAAATTTGAAAGTTTCAACATGCCTGTTTCTTTTTTCTTTTTTCTCCCTTCTTTTGTAAACAAAAACCTTTGACCAAGTAATATTCAAAGGACATGGGGCCATTTTGCATCCCATTACCTCAATCCATATGCCTTACTCCACCTTCAACAATATTTGAAAATTAAATTAAAACATGATTTTTTGACCCAAGATATTATATCCAACCGTGACCAAAACTATATAACCCAGATAACACCATACAACACGGTTAAAACTCGAACGATTAACTATATATGTATTTATTATTGTTAAATATAGGTAAAGGGGTCATATCTCAAAACCCAATCAACTCATGAAAATGAAATCAAAAAGAAAACAAAGGAGAAGAAAAAATAGTCAAAAGATTCCTTACCCTTAATTAATACTCACTCTTTAGACAGCTAAGCCCCACTCTTTCTCTTCCTTCTATCCAATTTACTCTTTCTTGCTTTTTCATTTGTATTCTCCTTTTTCTAAGGAGAAAAGAAGAAATAAAATTTGTATTTTTTAAGAAAAAGTCTTCTTTTCACTCCTTTTCCCTTCTTACCCTTTCATCAATCCTTACCAAAACAAGGTTGGACCAATTTGTTTTTCTCTAAGACCAATCTCTTCATCACTTGTTTACTGAAAAAAAATTGGAGGATGTAACTAACTAGTTGTGCGTTTAAAAAATAAAATGAAATAGATTTGAATTACACAATCTTCTCATTTCAGTAGAATTTCACCATTGACAATAATTTTTATTCATTCGTATCTCTTGATTGAGAAATTGAAAATTTGAAGAATAAACTCATCAATAATGAAATGAAGTAAACCCAGGCAAAAAATATGAGCAATCAAATCAATCAAACCATAAAGATTAATACAATTGGAAGCGATGGCTTTAAAATCGCAATGGGCTTGGCAAACATCTCATCTCAGCATTACAATTTCTCGTATATAATTCTCATCAGGATTCATCTCAATTCCCATATATATATATAATATATAATTAAGATCACAAAGGAAATGATTAAAAAGGGGGAAAAATTAGGGTTTTCATGAAGTAGAAGCTTGCGAAGAACCTGCGACTCGAGGGGAAGTCACGGGGAAGAGAGGAAGAAGCCGGGGCTCCGATTCCATCGGAGTTGTCGCCGGAGATGGATGCAAATAAAACCCTTTCTCTTTCATCGCTTTCTCTTCCGCATCTGCGCCGGATTTCGCGAACCCGATCTCGTTGGGGCTCTGATTGGATGACCCGGATCGATCAAACGGGTCGGGTATGAGAGGAGTGACCGGGCTGAGCACGAGGGACGGGAAATCGAGGATGCTTGGAGAGAGGATCTCGGGTTTCCGGGGCGAGAAAGCGGAGTTAACCGGGTTAAAAACCGGGTTTAACGGGTTGATTTTGAGATTCTTCATCGAATTACGACGCTCGTAGAGACGAAACCCAGAAGATGAAGAAGAAGAAGACTGTTTCTTGTTGGGGACGGCTTTGATTGGAGGGATAGAGAATTGAGAAGGAGAGGATCTCGGGTCGGGTTGGTGGGTCGGGTTTGGTTTAAGGGAAGAGGCGTGGTGTTTGGGTCTGTCGGAGGATCCGGTTAGCATCTGGACGACTTGTTTGAAGGAAGAAGTATCGGCTTGGACGAAAGTTGTCGGGTACGGGTTACCGGATTCGGATCTAGTGGTAACGTGGCGGGTCGGAGTTGTGGGAGGCTTGTTACTCTCAGTGCTGCTGCTCATACTGCAGCTGCTGCTGTTGTGGCATCTCGGCGATGGAACCAGATTCGTCGTTGCAGCATCTCTGTATCTCGGCGAATTCTCCATTGAGATAGAGAGAGATTAGAGAGGGAGAGAGAAACTGTGTGTTTTGCTAATAAGCTTTGTTTGGTTCGGTAAGAAAAATGGTTCGGTGGGCGCTATTGGCTCTTTAGTCTCTTTCCTTTTTTTTCTTCTCTTTAAGTTTTTTTAGTCTTCCTCACGCGTTTACCGTGAAAATGATGCGCACGCGCCGTCGTCAAAGGGAAATATCCATTTTCCGTTTTCTTTCGAACCGAAAAACTCGGATATTTGTATTTCGAAACAAAACAAATAAAAAAACAAATTAATATCCGTTAAAATATAGCAAATCACTAATAGTGTATTTAAATTTTAAAAGAAAAATATTGGTTTCACTTTGGTATATATAAAAAATGAATAATTATTATATATAAAAAGTTTAGGAGTTTGTATTCACTAAATTCATATAAAAGTACTATAATTTTACAAATTAAGTGGTGTCAAAAAAAAAATTTACAAATTAAGAAGAAAATAACTATTATGAAATATTGTCAAATTGTTTGATTGAATTATGATTTTATGCTTTCTGAATAATTGAAAACCTCTACGGAGCATATCGGATATGCAATCGAATATATGATTTAATCCTTCAGCAATTACATATTAAAAAAAATGTTAATTTAAAAATAATTGAGCATATCACAATTGTTGGGACTCTATGTGTTATCTAATTGAATTATGATTGTGTTGTATGGTCACATCTAAACATGTTAAACAAGGTTTTTTTAGTCTCTTATCAGATTCAACTAAAAAATTGATGAACCAACTTTTTTCTATTTTAGAATTAATTGGACGATTTATATTAGTGTTAGACTAAATTCTAGTAATAAATCCCAATTAGTACTATAATTCAGATCATCCAAAATAAAATAAAATATACCACAAAAAAATTTGGAAATCCATTTCTGACCTCTCTTGAGAAAATATATGACTAGAGTTAAAATTGGTGGACTTGTGTAGCTTTTTCTTGTTTTGTTGCTAGAGCATTTTTTCCACACTTGGTTGCGACTCATCATTGCCAATGGTTCTAGTCTGGCAATAAATGATACAGGTAGCGACTAACAACGATATAATTTCCCAAAGAACATTTAATATAATTTCCTGAGAGAAAAATGTTGAACTCAATAACCAATGATATTTTTGGTCAGTATAATTAATACTCGATATGATCTTAGGGGTAACTACATTTATCTACGTGTCGAGATCTATATTCAACGAAGAAATCTTTTCTTAGAAATAATCTAATCATTGGGTTGACTTTGTATTAGATACAAATCTGCACAAAACGATCCACAGGCTCGTTATTTATGGAGAACATTGGGCTCATAATCTTTATCGAAAACCCATGCGTACTTAATTTATTACGGTTGTTACTTGTTGCCAATCCAGTTCGGTGTGAGTTAAGAAACCCAACCCGTTAGTGATGCATTATTAGTTTGGGCCGTGCGTGTATTCACCAGTTTTCTATTTTGGTCACATGTTTTGAAACTTTGAATATTGATACATAGAAACAGAATGAAGGCTTGGCATTCAGAACTTTGTTCTTGATTTGTCTTTCGTGTAATTCGGGTTGTAATAATGAATACCTAAGTTTATTGCTTCTATCAATATTTGATACGGTAAAACGATTAACCTTCACGAATCTTTCACCAATAGAAGTTTGACCTCTCGTTTGTCTGGAGTTCGATCACCAAACTGGTGATTTACGTTTTGGCAAGAACACCCATTGCGAGATTTTTTCTATCTCATTGCAATTACTAGCTTTCTCTCTCTACAATTGAATTCTCGACATGAGGAAAAGAAGTTCGAAATAGAAGTGTCAAGACATAATTAAGCAGCTATCATAAATCTCATAATACAAACTAGTGTGCAAGGACCTGTTCAAGACCATATATTGCTTTGAAAGCAACAACATAAAAAACTGATTGCGTTGAACCGAATTTCAACGGCTTAACCGTAGCAACCCGGTTAACTTCCTTAAAAGAGCAACATGTCGAGCACGCGAGAATCTCAAGTTATGAGCTAAGTCGAAACCCTTTGAAAATCTTGGAAGCTTTCCCAAGCAACAAAAAAAATGTTTGTAATTTTTCTGAAGTGACGAGCCACAAAATAAATACTTGAGACCTGACCTCTTCTTGTAAAATGGTAAAGCCGTAAAAAGTATACTAGTTAGAGTGTTATAAAACATTATATTTTGTTCATCGTATTCATGCATTCAAAAATGCAATATATCACACTTTTAAGTTTCAGTGATATAAACAAAGAATATTGCCGGATCTATAGTAGCTTAATGATTTGGAATACTCGCATTTCAACCCAAAAAAAATTAACAGTTCAAACCCAATCCATAACACCAGATAAAAAAGAAAGGATAAAATATACCAAAGATGGTAATCCTACGATCATGAATATAAAAAGAGAGAAAAAAAAAAAAAAAACAGATCAAAAATCGTTTCGCCACAACCCATATACCCTTATTGTTAATCACTTTTATTTCTCTTATTTCAATGAGTTGATCAACTAAAACTTTTTTTAAGCATCTTAAATTAATTTTGTCCTTTTTAACTTTGAGATGTGATGGGAAATTATGTCAGCCACGTGGCCGACAGTTTCACAGCTGATTTTTCTCCGGAATCCAAGAACCGCCTGGAAAGTAGAAACCCTATTCGATGATTCCTCTTCCTTTCGACCTTATCACCGTTCTTTGTAATCATATTTTTTGTCTGCAGCGTAATTATATCTATCATTTTTATTTCATCAAATAAAAAGGAAATACAAAATTGAAAAAAATAATAATACAACTTATTCATATCTCATTGCAATTATAAAATTCTATACTAGTTAAACTAGCGCCTTGATTCATAATCATATGTATGCCTCCATTTATATCGGCACCTAAACACAAATTGATGGCGTTTTAACTAATTTTTTGTTCATTCAATGTGTCATTTAATGGAATCATCTCATTTAAGTAATCATAACCTTAGATAAAATCGAAAATCTTCTTGAAGCTGGCTATTTTATTCAAACGAAACTTTTAAACAACGTCACTTAAAGACGAGTCATAAAAACACAAGCATTTAACTTAAAAATTAAAACTAGCTAACATTACAATTCCAACGCACAGACACATAACTCTCTCTCTCTTTCACTCTTTTGAACATGACGTAATCAAGAAAGTAACAGAGCATCATCTTCATTTGGGGCAGACTGGGTCGAACGCAAACGGACCGACGTTAAAGATACCGTAGATGTACTTGTTAATGACCACCGCAGATTTTCCCGGTGTTTTTTCCGGCTTGAGAACGGCACCGACATCTCCACCGAAGAGCTTGGAGACCTTGTTGCATTTGTTGTCTTTTGATTTCACCAGATACACACGACATCCTCTGAAACCGTAGTTCGTCACAGTCTTCGGACCCAACAGCAAGAAGTATCCGTTCTTGTCCGTCTTTGTCTCTGCGACTATGTTCTTCTTGCTCTTGCACACTAATCTCACCACAGCACCTGCGACAAACCAAAAAGAAATATTAATTAATATCCGCTAGATTTGTTTTTTGGACTAATGGAAATAGTTATGTGCTTTTCAATTATTTTATTTTTTTTGGGGTGTCGTGAAATTTATTGGACAGACTGTAAAAAAAACAGTGACTGATGAGTGCAGGAGTGTGCATAGTCACTTATTTAAACCTATTTCCGAAACATTATTGACTAATTTCGTACCGATGGTCCCACTAGTAACGTTTTGAAATTTGAATTATTTTTCGAAGTTGGCGTCATGGTTTGATATCAAAGACGTATTACTATATAAATATACGTATACAGTAATGAAATAAATGCGTATGCAGAGCGGGAAGTTGATATTTTAAACATCATTATGCGTATACAGTAATTAAATAAATGCGTGTGTGTGTATAAAATAAAGAATGAAACTTGTATGAAAGTGAAAAAACACTAATAAATAAATAAAAGTTCTAACCTTCGACGGGTTTAGCGCCATTGAGTGTGTCGGAATAAGCGTATTTGCAGCTTTTGCAGTAAACCGTACCCCTAACGGCGACTAGGCTCCTGTTGAACTTCGGTGGGTAAACCGGCGGCTTCACCGGTGGCTTGGCTGGAGGGTAAACCGGGGGCTTAACCGGTGGCTTGGCTGGTGGTGAAACTGGTGGCTTAACCGGGGGTTTTGTTGGGGGCTTGACCGGGGCTTTGGTCGGAGGGTAAACCGGGGGCTTAACCGGAGGTTTGGCTGGTGGAGAAACTGGTGGCTTAACCGGGGGTTTAACTGGGGGCTTAACAGGGGCTTTGGTCGGAGGGTAAACCGGGGGCTTAACCGGGGGCTTGGCTGGTGGTGAAACTGGTGGCTTAACCGGGGGTTTAGTTGGGGGCTTCACCGGGGCTTTGGTCGGAGGGTAAACCGGTGGCTTAACCGGGGCTTTGGCCGGTGGGTGGGGGTGAGGGCGAGGATGAGGGTGGTGGTGATGGGGAGGGTGTGGGTGGTGGTGGCCGTGGTGGTAAGGAGCAGGAGCAGGAGCAGAGGAAGGGGTTTGAGTCACCTGGTTCACTTCCTCGGTGAAGGCAGAGGATGTGAAGCACCACAGTGCTATGAGACTCACTAATACACTCTTACCCAAGAACCCCATTTCTTTTGATGTTTTGTTTGTTGTAAGTGATATGAGTTGAGATTATGAAATGGGTGTATTTATAGGACAAGGTTCAGTGTCAGCAAGTAGCTCCTTTTTTTTTGTAAATAGTAAATTAAAATCGATATAATTCAATTACTACTCCATTATTAATTTATTACTGGTTAATAGTTACCACTTACCACCATATGGTCTGTTACTCTTGTAAACTTTGTTAAACTAGTGATTCTAAAGAGTAATATATAAGACTTTGTTGTTTTTTTTTTTGTTCATCCTAATTGATATTGAAAATGAAATTTTTTGTTTTACAACAATAAAATGTTCATCGTTTTCTTAATATGTAATGTGATACGTAAACCTTTTAATTATTGCGACACACAAATTTCTCAGCTCTCCGCTGAACCAATGTTAGAAAGAATCCCATCTACAAAAATGACGTTGATTAATTTTTTAATTTATTAGACCATTCGTTTACTATATTTAGAAAATATTTAAGACTAAGATAAGATGTAAGATTTAGATCGCATATGACAAGTTGCAATAGTTTTCCTACTAAAAATGAAGTTTTCAATTCTGTTAGTTTTGACAAGCTAATCGGTTCACGAATAGGTCCAAACCCACCATTTCTACAATGATCAATAATATTCACGAATGGGTAAATTAAATTATTACCGTTGGGGGAGAGATATTTTTGTCCGGAAAGAGACATGTCATGTTGACATGTTACATGTTCGTGTTACCTGCAAAAGTATGGGAAAAATGATAGACTCAATATTGGACCCACCCTATCATTATTTTTATTTTCAATTTAAACCTATCTTTGGATGCTTTGCTCTAACGTCTCCCTATAGAAATAACACAATTATGATCCATAACTGTTTAGGTGTTTAAATCGGATAGCGCGACGATATTATCATCACATTTACAAAGTAGAGTAATCATCATTGTCGTCGGAATGATTCTCTTTGCTTTTATAATTTATAGATAAAATAAAAACTGTTGACAAAAAAAATGATAAAACAAAAACAAATACTATAATACGCCCAAAATAAATATGCATCGTGAACTCACCTCATTTTCCTCCAAGATTTATGGCTACGTTGGTGTTAGTCTTTGCCCTTATATTTTTTGTGCGTCTAATAATAAATCATTAACATATACTAGTACTTATTGTTACGAATTTGTTCATCAGAAAAATCCCATTTGGTATTATTTTTTTTTTTTTTCCAATTTCTTACAGTAGTTAAACAAATTTCGCTTGCAAAATATTTTGTGTCTAGAATTAAGAGAGTAAAAGGTCCGAGAATACGTTGGTTGATGAATGTTTGGATTATCACTAGTGAGATTTTCTACATCTTTTTTAGTGGACGGAATATCGATTTAATCCACAATTGGAAGGATATTTTAGTGGTTCGTTCCAACAACATCGTAGTTTGGGAGCACCTTTCGTTGAAACAAACTATCACTATTTTGGATTTGAACTAGAAAAAAGTTTAATAAATAGTTTATGTTTTTGTCATCACTATGTAACCATCCAAATTCAAATTCGCATATTTCATGTTGTTAACAAAAAAAAAAACGAAAAATATATACTTATTGATCACAAATGTGATGTTTTATGTGTTGAAAAAAAAGAGTAATCAATTCTTTAAAATTGTATAAATATCTATTTTTCCTGATAAAAATGTGGTATGTTCCATGAAACAGAGCTATACTATAACATTGTAGTTTATATGACATACGTTGGTGGATTTCAAGGCTTCCGTCTTGTTCGTTGGATCATGTTAATCGAGATCGCAATTATGCAGCTGATATTTTGTCAAAGAAAGCTTATGAGCTTGTACCTTTGTATTCAAGTTTTAGAATTTCGCCGTTGTGGCTAACGAATTCTTTGTATCCACCATTTACGATATAATATAATGCAGATGATAAAAGTGTTGCACTGGTTGTGAGAGTTAAGCCATTTCAAATGACCGAGTAGTTTGGCCCCTCAATTTTTAGTTGGAAAGAGTTTTAGATGATTTTTCGATTAAAAAAAAATGAATTTCGATTAAAAAAATTTCAATTTATCAAATAAAAGAAATAGTGTTTTTCTTAAAGAAAACTGTATATCGTTAGAGAATACTATTATTTGAAATTTAGAAGTTGCTCAATTATCATAAAAGCTTCTATTTATAAATCGATGCATTTTTTTTTACAAATTTTGTAGCTACATTAATTTACGAAGTTTCATACATTATCCATGTTTCATGGTCCACACATGGCATATACGTACGTACAAGGTGATCACCACGCATTTAATGTTCAAATTTACGCGTCCTGTGTTTTTATATTTTGGAATTTATAGTACTCGGAAGTTGAAATTCAATAGTACTCCCTCTGTTTTTGAAATAATAATTTTTAAGGATTTTTTTCTTCCATAGATTTTTTTTTCTAATTTTAATCAATTTTTTTATTAACTCATCTTTAGTTTGAAGAACTATTAACTGAAAATATTTAATTTAATTTATTATTGGTTTATTGTTATTATAAAGTGTTTAGTGTGAGAAAATGGTGCATGTATAATTAAATATTTTTATAAAAATTCTAATAAATCATTTTTTAGGAGTAGAGAGAGTATAATTTAATAAAACGATATGGAGTATAATTTTAAAATAATTTTTCTAGATATTTTTAAAAAAGTTCGTCAATAAAGTCATTCACTGCGACGAATAGAGATATAGTGATAAATTAATTGAAGACTCGAAATTTAAGAAATCCTCTTGTATATTGCATTTCAAAAACAATAAATGTAGAGTTATTTATAATTTGGTGTGCGTAGATCTAGATGTCAACTATTATGACCGAATAACTTTTAGTCAACTGGCTTTTTATTAGTATTATAAGTTTCTTAGACTCGATCAGATTACAGCCATGACTATACTAGCTTTTTTTTTTTTTGTGTGCAAAGACTATACTAGTTTTTTGTTTTTGTTTTATGGAGTAAGAGATTATATTTGGGAACCGAGTACCTACCTATTGATGAAATAAGCTCACGTGAAATTTTGCAATTAATCCTTCGGAGCAAAGCCAGGAGCGTATTCTGGAGAACAGCAAAGACTACATTTTGTTCGCTGACATCTTGATATATTTAATGGTTGATTAACTCTGATTCTCAAAGGTCATTCGATTCCGATATGGAATAATAATTACCACTTTACTAGCACTTTGGTGTTACCCTCCCCAATATAGCATAAATTCAATGAAAAGTTCAAATTAAAAAGTCTAGATTCCAGTCTTATATGTAGTTATGCCATTCCAAATATCTCATAGAGTCATAGTTGTCGGTGTTTTTGTTCATTATATTTCTTTTCAAATATTTGGTGAAATACCTAGTGTTACACCCAAAAAATTAGGGAAAATCCCAAAAAAACTGTAAAAATGACATTCACTTCTAGTTTAAACTTCCAAAAATTTAAACTTCCATATTTAACCATTAAAATGACAACTTTATCATTTTAAATCTTCAAATTGGCTTTTGTGTTCGCGGATCCACAACATCTAACAAACAAATTAATTATTTTGATAGAATAGTAAACATCGGTGACAAAACAGTAAATTCCGTTCATGTTATCGATCATGTGCACATTTAAAAAAAAATATATTTGTTTTTTAATTAAAACATAAATTTAATAAGCAAAACGAATTTGGATTAGTTTATTAAATGCATAAATTTTTTTTAAAGTTTTTTTTTTTTCAAAATGTGCACGATAATATGAATGGAATTTACTGTTTTGTCACCGGTGCTTACAATTCTGTCAAAATAATCAATTTGTTTGTTAGATGTCATGGATCTGCGAACACAAAAACCAATTTAAAAGTTTAAAATGGTAAACAAGTCAATTTAAAGATTTTAAATAGTAAAATAGTCACATTGATGATTAAATATGGGAGTTCAAAACCTTAAAAATTTAATCTGGAAATGGATGTCACATTGAGGTTTTTTCCGAAATTTTTCCCAAAAAATTATATCTATGAAGTAGCATTTTTATCAAAATATGTGTTGCGTGAAATATGTCTATATAATATATTAATATGAATATTGGTTCGTTCTTATGACCGGGTTCGGTAGGGGTTAGACTAGGTACCTAGACTGCTAGTATTATGTATTTGTTTTGGGCTAGGGCTAGATTCTTAGGCTCAGTTTTGGGTTCGATTTTGGGCTAAGAGTACCCGATAGTAGTTTTGGGCTTGGATTAGAGTCTAGGGTAGGATTAAAAGGTTGGGTTCAGCTTAGATATATTATATGGGTAAATGGGTTAGGGTTTGAGTTAGAGATTAAAAGTTTGACAAATTAGGACAACAGCTTCTTTTGATGATGATCTAATTAGGAAAAACAAAATTTGTAAACAGGTAAGAAGAAAATAGTTAAAAATTACTTCTTCATTTTTTTTGTAACAACTTGCAAAGATGTTCTTACTCGCTATTCCTGAAATTGTCGGCAACCAAAACCTAAACCAAACTTAAAACCGGATAACACTATTAACAATCTTCAACTACGAAATGATTTTTTTTTAATTGATTTGATACTTATGAAAATTAAACGATATTTAGTCTTTTGTATTACGCGGGACATCATCTACTTTTCTGTTATTTCTAATTACTATTTCAACACAAATGTAGTTAACGCCAAATATCTCCTTGATAACGGTTAGTAGAGAGCTTGTGTATTGTTTTACTTCAATCAGATATTGCGACAAATACATTTAATATTAATCTTTTGTCTATACACAAAAACCTGCCGATGTTGCTGAATTTTCTTCTTGTGTATCATAAAATCTCTTTCGCGTTATAAAACTCGAATGAAAAGTTATGTAATTAATAAACTGGAACTGAACACAAACCATTTTTTGTACTTATTTAATAAATATTTAACAAGAAAAACACTCTATTAAACAAATATAGATATGGATCTCTCTGTATTTCTCTGATGATAAATGATACTCTTTCCTTTTTATATCTCCTGTATATCATCTCACGGGGGTTGCTACATGAACTTCCACCACATCACCATACGAAGTCGTTTAAGCTCACGTGATCATTGGACGAACCCACGTGCCGAGGATTGGTCACGTGATCAACATGTGGCAACGAGGAGGTGGCTTGATTATGCTGATCAAGATCGATTGTGAGACCCAAAAGATCGTTTGGGATGGGATAGTGATCGTTCAGATTTCCGATGAGCATTGCAATGGAATCTTCTTCTTCGTCGTTTGGCACGTAATCAAACATTATCTCTTCGAAGTAGTTCATGTCGTTGACTTCCATCGACTCATCTTCTCTTCCTTCATTTTGTTTGTCACACTTTCTTATGGAGAAGTACTGTAATAAGAACATGGAGATAAATACATTTATAGATGTTTTAGCAGTTGATTGAATTTATAAATTATAAAAAAATTTGAATTAATTTGGACAAATACATGTTAGAAAGAGTATATTGATTAATCACCAAACCATATCAAACCATAATTATATAACCTTTAATAATCTCTAATAAGTTGAATGTTGTTGAATCAAACAGTCTACTTGATAAAATGCCGAGACGCATTTATTAATTTCATTAATTACAAAATCTTTGGTTCTTTTTAATATTAAATATACAGATTTAAAAATAGTACTGAAATTTCAAATAAATAAAGAATCATTTGTTTGAATATAAATAATAATATAGTGGGGAAATAAGTAACCGTACGTACTACATAAATTTAAAACTAATTTTAACAAAAAAGTATTTGTGAATATAACTAGAAATCTATAACTAAATTTTTTGTATGAAATATTCGGAACTCTAAATTAGTACGTATGTTGTTAAGTTCCAACTTGGTCGAAAAAATCAACTGGTAAAGGTTAAATTCAAAATTAAAATTAATTTTTTTTTATCAAAGCAATTTGATTTCAAATATGAAACCAAACCCTAAAAACTGTTGCAATTGGTACATTTCATGTAATCAAACCAAATAAATTGACTGCTCAAAAAAAAATTTTGCGTGTTCGAACTTCTAACAATCGATCTTTTACTTCTACCGTTTATATAAAAAATTAGGGCTACATATTTATATACCTTCCATATATGAACAGTTATCAATTTATCATTGCCAGAAAAAGGTCAAAAAGGCAATAAATTTTTGTCTGGATGCTTAACAAACTCAATTCAATGACCACCTTTCAAATTTCCAATTTTGGACTACTAATCAATGATTATTTAACTTTTGTCTTTTTAAAAAATCAAAAAATAAGAAAAGAGAGTTAATAAGAGAGCTCACGAGATTCTTGCTTTCGTCCTCGTAGATTGTTAAAGTATCTCCCGTCTCTACTCCATTTTTCTTCACAAATTCTCCTTTAGTTTTCACCCAAAAGAAAGAAAAAAATTATAATAAATTAATTTTAAATAAAACTATACTGAAGCGCGAAACAAAAAATTATACTTTTGAAAGAATATTGGAGCTCCTTAATTACCTGTGTTTTCGAGGACATACATTCTGCTCTTGTTATTGGACCAGAACCTATGTTTCACAGCAATAGAAGCTTTAAAAGTCTTTCTAGTTTTAATATTAAATTGATAACAAATTCCAAATTCCAAATTCCAAATACGTTTTCTCAGTATGATCATTACAATTTTTTTTGTAATAGAGAGAAGTGAAATGGGACTTAACTTGTATTTGAAAGACCAAGACTGCATAGAGTAAGCATCTCTCATCTCTATTAGCATTCCTTCTTTATCAGTTAGCTCTGGAAGATTTCTTTCTGCTTCTCTCTGCACAAATAAGAATGACATACTTTTTTTTTTTTTTTTTNAAAATTTTTTTTTTTTTTTTTTTTTTTTTTTTAATAAGAATGACATACTTATAAATGGTTTATATTAAATTTCAAATAAAAAAAGAGTAGTATATAGAACCTCTTTTCCATAATGGTTTTTTGATTGTTCACTTTCCCATAATTTTGTTTTGATAAAGAACTTTCCCATAATGGTTTCGAGGTATACAATTTAAGAGGCAATTAATTAGGAAAGGCATACAGATAACTTACCATTTCCTTCAGTCAAATCTTCTTTTTATTCACACTCAATTTAAAGTAAAGTCATTTTAACATTTCACTTTAGCTAAATAAAACTAGAAAATTTGTTAATTTCAGGTTTTTTCATTTATTCGTAACTACTTACAAGGAATATAAAATTGCAGGAAACTATATTCTTGAGTGTTCATGTCACAAAAACCAAAAGGATACAAGTTGAACTTAACAAAAAAAAATCAATCCAAAACTTTTTAATCCTTCAAATTTAAGATATCATTATATAAACGAAATTTAAGCTTAACCTATATATTTTAAACTAATTCATAATCTTGCTAAATTAAAAAAATAACAAAAACATAAAAATTCGTACTAAAGCCGAACAAAATATTGATTACATATTGTTCTCATGTTTCATGTTCCTCTTGTTTTTCGTTTGGTTACTTTTAGTGACTAGACTTTTTATTGGTTAAATAACGAAACATTTATATATATATATAATTTGAATGGGATTAAATGTGTGAACAAATCTTAATGAAATTGCATAATATACGAAA
This sequence comes from Kernera saxatilis, assembly GCA_900406395.1. Classification (NCBI taxonomy): domain Eukaryota; kingdom Viridiplantae; phylum Streptophyta; class Magnoliopsida; order Brassicales; family Brassicaceae; genus Kernera; species Kernera saxatilis. The sequence continues at coordinate 55,221 of OVAY01000283.1, read as the reverse complement.
ATATGTGGTCGCAATGATTTCTGTTATTTTGTTGCAAAAATCTCTTTTTCAAAATGGTGGTAGCCAAATCCAGAAATCATTTTACTTTTCTAAAACTTTTTCCATGGAATGAGGTTTTATATTTCGTAGTTACGTGATTGATAATTATTTCATCAGTACATTTCCACCATATTAATATTTTACGTCTTAAATTCTATTTTATCATTATACCATAACGAAAACGAAGAATAAAACAATTGTAAGAATTTACACACCTTTGGTAGAACGATCCTCCCAAGTGACCCAACATCGCTGTTCTTCAAGTGCTTCACCAACAAAACCCTAAGCTTCTGCAATCAACAACAACAAACAATTTACACAAATATATCATGAAGTTATAACCAGAATCATAATCAACATTTGGACCAACAAAAACCAAACCTTGTTATCGAATGAGGAAAATCGATAGAGATCTTTTCTAGCGGCAATCTCTGCATTATTTTTCATGTTAAGAGTCACTTGTCTCCTTGAATCAACCAACTCATTTGAGCTAGAATTAGGGCTCGAGTTGTTTCTTGATCTTATCATCGCTTTCTTCCTGTTGATCCTAGCCATCTTCGTCATATGCGGATCAAGAAATCCACCTTTTTCCTGTCTCAAACCGGGATTACAAACCAGAGAACCGAATTCGCTTCCGGTTTGCGTAACCGGGATCTGAGGGAAAGCCTCCGATGAGTGAAGCGGCTGAGGATTCATCGCCGCCGTCTGATCCACCGGACATGCAACGTATGAGTACGGCGGCAACAGGTGGTGAGGCTGCGCCTGATGATGGTCATAAGTAGGGATCGTTGAGAAGTGTGAGCGATTGTTGTTAAGATCCATTGAGAGTTCTTGGACAGAGTTTGCGTTAGAAGAGGAAAAAGGGCAAGAAGTTATCAATTTTTCCCGGGGAGAGAGAGAGAGAGAAAGAGATGAATGGAAGATAAAAAGAGAGGTCGTTGGGGAGATTGAAAAAGGAAAGAGAGGGAGAGAGCGAGTGAAGAAGAGACAGATGTTGGAAAAACACAAAAGAAAACGAGTCAAAATGTTGCAGATGGTTCGATGCTGCACCTTATGGGGATACCCATCTCACCACTCACAAGGAGAGAGAGGAAGAGATATGTGTGTATGAATATTAATACAGATACATACATCTACATATATGTATATGTGGCGCCAGATTGGTGTTTGAATGTATATAATGATTTTTATGGCACAGAAGACCACGAGAAGGTCATTGGCTGTGTTTTTCTGAGAGAGAGAGAGAGAGTGAAAGCTCTTTATTTTTTTTGGAGTTTCTTCACTTTCTTCCTTATATTAGTGTTAAGATCCTATTGACTACAATCAAATTTATACCTTATTATGGAGTTGAAATTATAGGAATTCAAACATTGAAAAATGAATCCTTGTAGTTTAAGAAATGGTAATTAATTAGCATATTAAATTTTACGGAAACTCAATTAATCGGTATTCGTATTTTGTAGAAACTTAATTAATCACCATAAATATTTGTATTTTTTGTATCACTTTTTACTTATTTTGGAAAAGACTTAATATAGAAAATATTTGAATTCAAACAGTGGAAAAGACAAATAAATTTAGTTTTAGAAATGATATAATATTTAACATATTAAATTTTACGAAAAGTCAATTAATCAGCATTCAACAACTCAATTAATATTCGTTAATATCATATTTGAATTTTTTATCACTTTATAAATATTTTGGAAAAGCCTTATTATAGAAATTACTTGAATTCAAAATTGAATAGACAAACCAATCTAGCTTTACAAATGATATTTAACATATTAAATTTTGTAAAAAGTCAATTAGTCTGCATTCGTAATTTGTAGAAACTCAGTTAATCGCTATTAATATTTCTATATTTTTATTATTTTTACATATTTTGGAAAAACCGTAATATATAAATTATTTGAATTCAAACATAAAAAAAAAACAAATCAACTTAGTTTTAGAAATGATATTCGTCATATTAAATTTTGTGAAAAGTCAATTAATCTACATTTGTATTTTGTAGAAACTCAATTAATCGTCGTTAATATTTAATAATTTATATTATTTTATTACTTTTACTTATTTTAGAAAAGCCTTAATACAAAAATTAATTGAATTCAAACATTAAAAAAGACAAATCAATTTAGTTTTAGAAATGATATAATATTTAGCTTATTAAATTTTGCGAAAAGTCAATTAGTCAGCATTCGTGTGTTGTAGAAACTCAATTAATCGCTGTTACTATTTGTATTTTTAATCAAATTTTGCATATTTTGGAAAAGCTTTAATATAAAAATTATTTGAATTCAAATATGAAAATGTCAAATCAATTTAGTTTTAGAAATGATACGATATTTAACATATTATATTTTGCGGAATCTCAATTAATCGACATTCATATTTTGTAGAAACTCAATTAATCGCCATTAATACTTGTATTTTTTGTTATTTTTTATATAATTTAGAAAAGCCTTAATATATAATTATTTGAAATTAAACATTGAAAATACAAATCAATTTAGTTTTAGAAATGATATGATATTTAGCATATTCAATTTTTCGAAAATTGATCGGCATTCATATATATTTATTTTTGTTAAACTGTGAGAATTCTGAACTTTCGGCCTATAGTCTCTTTAGTACCCAGAGTTACATTCATAGTTTTTAGAAACTCATTTACTGGTCATTAATAGTTGTATTTTTACCACTTTTAAAAACGTATTAATTATAACAAATACTTAATTATATTTTTAGAAAGTGTAAGAATATTTAGCATATTAAATTTTGCAAAATAATTAAAAATTATAAATATATCGCCGACAAGAAAAGTTAGGGAGCCTTTTCTTGTCGGAGATTTTGGTTCTTTTGGGATGATCGCCACTCGTCAAAACTTAAACAAATCTGCAATTTCTGACTATTTTTCAATGGTCATTGGTTAATCTTTTCTACTGTTTATTTTCATACCGACATAATTCTTAATTCGTAAATTTGATCATAATGCATTTTAGTTTGCTGGAATTCTAATTCAAACATATTTATGTTTGATGTTACATAGTGATTTTCTGGAGGTGATCACCAGTTGTCAAAGCTTGAACAGTTTTTCAATTTCTAACCGTTTCTTGATGGTCATTGATTGATCTTTTTTGTTCTTTTTTTATTTTTTATTTTTTTTTTGTCAACAGCTTATAAATTAAAACGGTTTAGAAATCTAAACTGGGGGTATCGAGTTTACATAAACAATATCAGACGGATGTAGTCTAGCACTTTTTGCTAGGTTATCCGCCTTGGAATTAAGGGTACGAGATATAAAAGAAAGAGGGAAAAACGCAAATTGATGCTTCATCCTGTCGATCTCTTCTAGGTGTATAGCGAAAGCTGGCCAGTCCGTGGGTGATTTTTTTGTTCATGTGCTTCCAAACATACATAACTCTCACATCTCAATCTGTAAATTTGATCATAATGAATTTTGGTTCGCTTGAAATCTAATTCAAATATATTTATACTCGTGAAATTTGAAACTCATCAGACTTGGAAAATGTTTTTTTATACTTTATATTTAAGGGTTCTAGTTTCATGAATAAGCGTTTCGCTCCAATTGTACCTTTGTTTTTTTCATTTTATAACATGTGATAGTTTGGCTTCTAAATACATGTAGATTCGCAAGGGTCACATGGTTTATTTTGTATAGGATTTCCGAGTTGTGATTTCGAAATCTTTTAAAATGATATGATGACTGATATGTTCCATATAATTTGCTAGTGATATTAATGGTGGTTTAAAAATTGGTTTGTGTCAGCATACCGAACAGATTTGGTTAATCGGTATTCAAGGACCCTCTTCAATTTTTGTAACTTCTCTTGATCATGAATATAAAATAAACATTGTACAAAAAATAAGGGGTTATAAATTTTGAAAAATGGGAGAATTATTTAGATAGAGTTGAAATATTTTTGAAAAAAACTGATTCGAGAAACTAACCATAAAACACTTTGAACGGTGTTCCGTTCGTAATACCATTCTCAACTGCGACTTATATGTTGCGGTTTAACGTTTACAAAGTAAATGTCTTGCATTTTCATCAAACATCATTGAATTAATATTATAAATTGCATTTTAGACTGGTTAAAATATGTTTGAAAACATATTGTAAAACATAATATTTAATAGTTAAACGTATATACTAATAGTAATAGCTATAAGTAATAGGGTCAAAACCCTTGTTAAAAAAATCGGGAGACTAGCCGCTTAGGCGGCTGAAAATCGTTTGGCGTCACTATCCCACAGCGATTAAGGCCTAATCGATTCAATAACTCGGACATCCGATTTATCACCCGAGTAAATCAATTAATCGGATAATTTACCGTTTTTAATTATTTAAATAACTACTATTGGATTTGGGACATGTCTTTTATTGACTGATCCAATTTGGGATTTGTTTTAAATCCCGCTAGCAATTAGGAGAGAAGAATAAGTGACTTACTTATTGTAAAAATTTCTACCTTTCTTTTATTTTTTAAGTCGATGTGGGACAAACTGTTTTTTTTTTCTCTTTTTTTCCAAGCGTTTTTTTCTTCTTTTTTTTTTTGACTTTGGCCTCTCCACATTAATTTGACTGACGTTGGCCTCTTTAGTTAATAAATTATTGAGTTTTCGTTGCATTTAGATCTATTTCAATTTTATAAATATATATATTTTTAAAAATTAACTATAGTTTTATAATACATATTTTAATACAAAAACTACGCCCCAACTAATCCCGCATAATTTCCGATTTTTTATCTAGACGCTAGGTTCATCTCGGCCGCCCGAAACGCCTAGCGCGTATTTGAACAAGGGTCAAAACGCACGAGCTCTCTATGAGCTAATTCGAGGCATACGTGGAACCGCTTGTTACGCTCTTTCCATGACAATGCTAGGAAGACCAACGAAAAAATATTAAGGAGAAAAATCAGAATAATTGAAACTAAATCCGTTAATCATTCGCACAAAAATGATAAAAGTGATCTATGTGTCCAAACAATAATGACCCACATGTTTAACGAATAAATAATCTCCAACTCTTGCACGAAAAGAATCATTGCATAGAAAATGACATGAAGAAACTGGTAACGAACTCGTGCCCACTTTACAAAGACACGTCACTAAACTCCAAGTCCGGACCAAAACTTGTGTTCATATATATATAGCTCGCTTGTAACATGAATGGAAGTATGGAACCATGAGTTGTAGGCTTGTAGCCAAAATGCTAAAGAACAAAATCACCAATATATATGACATTATAACTACGAGCAATAAACGTTATATAAATATCTAACCATGTTTGTTTCGCTTTGTCGGTCTAAGTATATACACGTACATATATATATATATATATATATATATATATATATATTGGATACATATGTCTCTACTAATTGTATTCATTGACGTCGTTTCTGCGAATTTTCTCGTATTCATGAATCTCTCGTTTGACATTAGCTAAAGGACATTTTATTTTTAGATAATTCAAGTCATCCACATGTACATTCGTCCCATATCTATCGTGATTATAATATATACATATATATATATATATACATATAATTAATATACAGACATATGTATCCAAAAGAACCGTAAGAACATAACTCAAACATGAATAACAAAAGTTATAACAACACAAAACCACACCCCTCCCTCTGTTTGTATACCCAATGAAAACCACACCAAAGAAGAAATGTGAAACTAAAAAAGATATAAAACTTGAAAACTATTGAGTTCTCGGACGCCATGAGAAACTCAAATTAAGCCAAATATACCTCCTAATCCCAATGAAATTAAAGAAACACCAACCCATGTGGTGGACCTTAGAATTACATAGATGGAATAAAATAAGAAAGATGAAAGTCAGGACCATATTATGTACATACACATATAATTTACCTTGAGGAACTTAACAGTAGAACATAGTAAACCTTGAACCAATCTTGAGCCCCTTTTGTTTTTCTCGAACAACGCGAAGGAAGATGATGGAGATGGTGAGATGAAGAGGATCCGAGGGAGCTTTATAGTGGCCAAGATTAGCATTGTCCCTGATTTGATCTCTCTGATCCAAGCTTCTTCTCTCATCTCGAAACACAAAAAAAAGTGATGAAGATGAACCCTAGCTAGTTATAGATCCTATAGCCAAAGTTTTGGTTTATATCAAGGAGGTGAGGGAGGATCCAGCGTTATTATTTGTTGGATCAAGCCATGCTCCATTGACAACACTTGCATTATTCCATAAGTTGTTGTAGTTTGAAGGATCTAAAGATGATGATGACACAAACCCATTAATGTTCCCAGAGATCTGATCAACCTTCCCTTCTTTGTTCATATCTTCATTGTTACCTCCAACATGCAGATCTTGAAGTGATGGTAGGGTTTGGAGATGGGATTGTCCCATCATCTCACCACCGTTGTTCATGGGCTTGTGAGGATGCTGGAGAAGAGTAGAGGAAGATGAAGAAACCGACGACCCGAATAGACCCGAGAGAAGAAAGGGTTTGTTTGCTGTAGAGTTGTTGATGAAGCTACCATTAATGGTATGGTCATGACTCATATGATGTGGAAGACCTAATCCAAGAGCACTAAGACCGCTAAAACCAGATGAGAGAAACTCACTCTCCAAACCACTTGATGTAGAAGTCTTTGAAGAATCACTGAAACGGCTTGGAATCATTGGAAGGTTATTACAACTGCTCATATGATCTGATAAACCATAGAACAAGGGATGATGATTCATGGAAGAGAAATGGGAGATCTGATGAGGGTTACTAGGGGATGAAGAAGTCGTCGTCGAAGCTGTGGAGGCAGCGGTTGCGGTTGATGGCCGCTTCACACGTTTGTTCTTCCGGTAGCTACCGCCGACGGGAACGTTCCGGAGGGTCCCACCTCGCGTCCAATACCTCTTGCAAGCCTTGCAAAAGTGCCGCGGCTGAGAGAGGCTGTAGTTGTTGTAGTAACAGAACTTTGTGTTTGACGAATCGCAACGAGGGCATTTAAGTTGCGGTTGTTGTTGCGGCTGATGAGAGGGAGCCACGATCATGTTCTTGCTCTGCATACTCGCCTGAGAAGAGAGGGAGAGAGAGAGAGAGAGAGAAGGAATTTTTAGATCGTGTGGTTTAACTAAAGGCAAGAGAACAAAGAGAGGACAAGAGGATATTATTCGGATCCAAAAGCTAAGAAACAAAAGATAAATGGGTCATATTATTTAGAGAGAGAAAAACTAATGGGAAGAGAGAGAGAGATAGAGACCAATGGATTGGTGTTGGGAGAGCTGATGATAGGCATCTTCTTCTTCTGGTCACAATTGCCAAACATATCTTTCTTGATTAAGCTCTTTTGATCTTGTTTTCTTTCTTTGTTTCTTCACTTCTTTAAAAGAGAATCCTTTTGAAACCAGCAGCGTACAGACAAAGAGCTGTTGGCTACTGAAGCTATTATTACTGTTTATATTTTAACTTTCAAAGATTGAAGCACAAAGATTCTTGACAGATGTTTTTTTTAAGCTCCTTATTTTATATTATTTGTATTATTGTTATTTGTGCCACTATTCATTAATTGTTTATATATACTTTCTTTTTGTGCAATTAACTATAATATACACATGTACATATAAATGTGTGTATCACTAGGGTTTTCTGTAGTTGTACTTAACATGTAGCTACTATTATTTTTTGTTAAATAAGATTTGCTACAGAGATGTTCAAGAATCAAGATGCCTTGCACTAAAAATGGTCCTTACACCGGCTTATTTTATTAAAATTTATTATAAAAATCAACAATTTAAACCTCAGGTTTCTATGGAAAAAACATCAGTTTCCTTGACGACCGACTTTTACTAAAATCGTTTTCATTATTTTTAAATTTAAAGATATAAAATACAAAATATCAGCAATTTTCAATTTAGACATTAAGATATTGTTTTGCTATACAATGACTACCTAATAATTTCAAAATTCATCGGTATTTAGATTTATTAAGAAAAAAACTACTTTCATCGTGTAAAATATATCAAATATATTATGATTTCATATCAGTTACAGATATATATGGTGAGATTCTCTTCTTCAACAATCGATATGGAACTCTTAGCTTATCATTTTACTTGTTTGTCCCTCGAGCTGAATTGAGAAGCACAGATGAAACATTACATATTTTTGAGTCTGATTGGTGACCAAAATCAGTAAAAAAAATTATCGGAAAAAAGAGCAGTAGGCGATAACAAAATAGTTAGAAAGATATGAAGTAATGGCAAAAAATAGCAGTTTGAGATAAATGGTGGTACCGCTAATTCTTTTCATTTTTCGTTTTTGTGATTTGTGATTGGTATAATCAAATGGATATATCCTTTACCGCTAAGATAAAAGACTACCAATCAAACTCTTAATAAACAGACAAACAATTCCCATGAAAACCCATTTTTCTGGAGTTTTGAAAATAAGGCAATGTTTTTTATTTATTTTTTCAATTTAGCAAATAAAAACTGTGGAATCTCAAAAAAAATTCGATAGCTTTACAAAACATCTATGAACCAAAATCCAGGTAACAAAAAAAGTCCAAATATTGGTCCGACATCAATGCCACGATCCGAAGCTGATTCCATAAGCTCGCTCATACCCTTCTATCAGTTTGGTTCGGCATTTTTCAACCTTGTCAAGAAAGGAGAGATTCCTTTATTCCAATGATTTGGTATCCTTGGCAACTTCTTGTTGAGCTAATTGAGTTTCAATTCCAATTAGTAGCATATTTAACCTTTAAATAAAAAATAAAAATAAAAATCAAGTCCAAATACTTGCAAGTATTTGAATTTTTTATCCGGATATTTATTTATTTTTGTCAATAACATATATTTATTCGGATTTGAATCCAGATGATGATGCAACGACATATGAGTATAAATTATAAACCAATAAATTGCATATTTTGGTTACGTAAACGATTGAAATATAAATATTATATGGTTATATTTTTTAAACTGATAAAAATATATATATATATATATTAGTTTAGATATTTGCACGAATCAAAGCAAATATTAAATATTTCAAAATTTACGGAAATTTTGTCTTGTGCCCAGCCCTAAATTTTTTTTTTTTAGCTTAACAAGGCGGGTCAATTTGACAATCTAGATCCCTAATCGATTAACTTACATTATATTAAAGTGTGTATATATATATATATATATATTGAAATGTAAGAAGAAAAAAGATAGAGACAATAAAGGAGAATGTAACAGGTGAATCTTTCAGAGGGATCGAGGAACATCACTCATCACGATAAGTGACATTCTTTTGCATATTGTGGAATTGGAGTGAATCCCTAGACCCACACCACCCTATTAATCCCACTTCCAACTCTTTATTTTAAATTATACAAATTCCAACAATCATATTATATACGCATCTATCATACAAGCTCGCTATAGTTTATACGCGTCGGTTTGAATATTATATGATACTCCCCCTATAATAGTACTAGTTGCACCTTTTGAGATGTTAGTAATAATTCAAGAGATTGCTTACAATATTTTAGTTAGCTGGAGAGAATGTTTCGAGATAGAGATTAGTAATACATCCAAGAATGATAGCACTACACAATATAATAAAAAGGTAAACAAATATAATTCTCTTCAAATCAACATATCTATGTCAAAATCAAATGGTTGTAGTATGTATAGTATTTTTTTCATTTTGATTGACGTCACAAAATCAGATCGCGTTTTTGGTGACCACGATAGTCTTGGAAACAATCATGCAAAATTTCTGAAATTGCCACGATTGTCTAATCTTATTTGAGACTGTACGTATGCAAGGTTGATCAAATTATCACATCATTAATAAGTCATGAATAGGAAAAAATCATAATCTTTAAGAATTACAAGGAAAAAACTGAGAAGAAGGTTTTCGAGAAGTGAAAGCTCCAAGAGGAAATGGACAAAAGAGAGCATAAGTGCATGTGATGTTCCATCTCACTCACTGCCAACTCCAAATGGGTTCACATTTCCAATCTTTACTTTATTCTCCCTCGTCTCTTTCCTTACATTATCTTTGCTTTTCTTTACTTTTTGTTTTCTAATAAAATAATAGAATTAGATCTTAGGTCTATGTATCGAAACTAAAACATATCACATCCTACGACATGTTTGCAATTTTTAATTGCATTTAAACAATCCTATTGCGAAAATTCATCTTTCAATCGATATATCATGAGACAACCATGAACCAGAATCAATTGACTAAAGATTAGCGTTATTAAAAAAGGGCCTGTAATAGGTAAAGATGAAATAATTATATACATTAAAACTTAAAAACATTTTGGGTTTGAAACCAGCAGAACAAATGGTGCAAAACGTAAGTTAGTAAGAAACAACTCGTACAAGTGTGATCGGTGTGCGACAAACGGAACAATTTGTTCTATATAACCAGAACATATATTAAATAGTGACTAATTAAATATGGATAGATATAACAAATATCCAAATTCAACAAAACAAATCAACCAAAACGGTTTTTCTTATAGATTTGTATTGGTCGATAAAATTATCTCGTATAGTTTTTCTAAGAAATTTTAAGATTCTAATTGTTAACTGCTTTTCAACCGCACATTATTTGGTAATAGTTGTGTGAATCTAGCTAAAACCAAATGTTTTCTTATAATGTGATTGAAAGTATGGTTACGGTTTATATCAAACGAAACAGATTTTTGTAAATGGCGCTGCAATTAATTAGCCGTATCATTTACAACCATGGTTATATGGTAGACCACATAACAATTGCATATTATCGTATTGATGAGAAGGTAAGAACAAACAAAAATTAAAGTCTTCTAGTTTTAGAAAATAAAAGGTTCATGAAACTCTCTTTTTCAATATGTCAATCACAACTATTTTTTGCATGAGCCGCACAAAACGACTCACACTTTAAATTCACTCTCCCGAGTCGCTCCAGTTTTACCTATATATGTGCTTACTTGAAACTCTCATATCTTTTGTTTTTCTTATTACTTCTTCTTCTAATCATCCTCTTTCTTTTTACGGAATTTTCTCAACATATCACCAAAACTAAATTCACCAAATAAAAAATCACCAACAAAAACGAAACAACTAACTTCTTAGATAAGTCATTACTCGTTTTTGTAAAGAGTCTACATACTCTACACGACTACACATAACTATTTTAGTGCATTTGTGTGTATGTATGTATGTATGTGTGAATATATATATTTACGATGCTGCATGTGGGAGGCAGATTGAAAAAAAAAAAAGTAAAGCAAAAGCATTAGCATAGGGAAACTAACGAATTTTGTAGAACTTCAAGGGATTTTCTCTTCTCCCCTAAAGTTCCCTCTCTATTACTGCAAAAAATATAGTATAAGTTACTGCAAAAAATTCTCGTCTTTATTTAATTTAATATTATTTCATTTTTTGTCAAATAATTAACTTATTTTTATTCCCCTGCATTTTCGATGTTACTTTGTCTTCTCCAGATTACGCTTTTTTTCTTTTCTTGTAATATTTGCTTTTTGCCAAAGGAGCTTATTAAATATATATTTTAATTACTTTGTTGTTTTCTTCGACAGTGTTCTCACAGTTTGATTGGCAGTTGTTCGATTCTTTTGCATCACAATCAATATTAAAGTATGCATATTCAGTTATTATACCAAAAAAAGAAAAAGAATGTTTAGTTTTGTTTCTATCCAAGAACTTGCGAATACAAGACAAAGAAAGGAATGAAGTTGTAGCATAGTTTGAGATGGTTATAAGATTAAACAAAGAAGGAAATTATTTTTAATATATAAAAAAGGGGGGAAACTTTTTATATACTTTCAAACAACCCCAAGTTACAACGCAATATTTATAAAAAAAAATCAAGTGACAAAGTACGTAAAATGGTCAAGAGAACTTATTGAAAAAATAACATTTAATGTTGGTAGCGTAAGAAAGAAAGAAAAAAAGAAAATCTACAAATTAACCGGTACCGAATTAAAGAAAAAGTAAAACCGAAACGGATTGAAAAGAAAGGATTCAATCAAATGATAAAGAATAAATGTAAACAAAGTTTTCTGATGCAAGCCAAGATCATCGAGTAGCTTACAAGCTAAAACATTTAGGGAGATGGAGAGCTAAAATGCCATCAAAGGACAACAGAATCATAGTATAAAGATTGGTAAACAGTTGCCAACATATATGATAAGTATTTAAATACGTTACAAGCAGAGTAATCCAGAAACAACAGCAAGACTTTGTAATCTCTATATACACAAGTTAAAGAAGACGCAAACTCTGCAAACAAGGCAGCAATCTTGTCATAACTTGCTAGGGATCACGTCGCGGGAAAGCTTGGTCGGCTTTACAAACATCTCTTGGGTCTCTGCAATGAACTTGGCGAACTGAGATCCTTTCTTTTGTTTGTTATTACCATCGTTGAGTAATTTAGGCAGATTGGGTAGAGACTGCTCAGTTTCTGGCTTAGGCTTTGGTGACAGAGATGGCATCAACGCCCATATCGATGAGAGTTCTTCGTTTGGTTGATCAAGCGTTTGAAGGATCTCCATGTTTTGCATATCTGTTTTAAGACCGAAACAATGAAAAACAAACGCTTCATAACCCATCTACTCTCTATTCTGCTCCCATAAGCAAAAAAAAACAACAATATTAGACAAACCTGCTGCATACTTGAAGATTGGTGCCAAGACTGCACATGGGATGCTAAAGTTGAGATGCGGTATAACTGTCCCCGCTCCATGTCTTGCGTTGCTGCAGATAAAAAAAAAAGAGGACATTTTTAAAACAAGAGGAGACTACTTTAGAGACAAGCACATAGCATATATCATTAAAAAAATTATGCTGCAAGCAAAGCGCACTGTAGGATCAACTACATTTCATGATTAAAGAAGACTTCGATGCTGTATTAGCTCTATCCGTTTCTGATGACCCATCTCATATTTGGATCTAAGGGACCTACAAATTGTATTTGGGACTGATTTTCTATTACCTGGTAACAAGTCCAATCATATGGCCACTTGAATTGACAACAGCACCACCACTACCACCAGGATGCACAGCAGCTGTTGTTTCGAGCATTGCGGGAAAATCTGTGGCCTCTTGCGAAATGGATTGCGTATACAATCCCATTTTTGTGTGAACTACCTTTGCTACAACTCCGGAACAAATAGAAGGAGAAAGCCCTGATAACAAAACAGAAATGTTAGAAAACAAAACTAACTAACACGAAAGAATAGAGAGGAACTTTTCTTTCTTCCATTTAAGGACACTTGACGAATGTAACGCACAAGAGAATGTAGATTCAGGGTGTGCAAAGAAATCCATGCAAGATTATGGAAGCACAACATACGCAAGAATTGGTCACAAATCAGATTCAGCAAGATAATTTTGGGAGTAATGGAGTCTTTACCACATCTTGGTCCAAAGAGTCCATGTCCAACAACATGTGCCGATGTACCCAAAGGAGGAGAAGAAAAATTGGCAACAATAGGTTGGAGCTTTCCAGAAACATATTCTAGCTGCAGTAAAGCAACATCCAATTGTTCCTTGCAAATATAGACCACTTTAGCAGGACACCAAGTCCAAGAATCTTGGTGACACAATCGTACACGTATGTCTCTATGCCCAGCCTGCAGGAAACTGTGTTTGTATTCCTTGATGTTTTCTCCAACAGACGAATAAACATCTGCTGGAGTTTTTCGTGGCAATGTTTGACTCTCCTCTTCCCAAAATCTACTTCTCGTGGAAGAAAACTCGTCGGCTCCTAAGACATAGGGTTTTAAACCATTGTCGTTGCCTTCACCATATACACCACCTTTTCCAAACCTCCACGGCTCAAGCAGGTGAGCATTTGTTAGTATGAGACCATGTTCGTTAAGAAGAACACCGGATGCCCAGACACCTTCATTGACCGTAATAAGACAAATTGATTCCAACGCCTTCTCAACGGCTACTTGTGCAGGAACACTAGCATCTGGTTTAATAATGCTTAATACTTCACTCCCCCAGTGACTCGCTTTTCCTTCATCAGATGGTTCCTCAAGCAGCAAGTGGCTGCAAGCAGTTGTGATTGCTCCCCATGGAACCACCAGCTGCTACCGAAGGCTACAGTTTTGCATGAAACATTACAATAAAACTTCAATGACCATAAATGAAATAAAGTAGGCGATGACAAACCTGGATTTCAACGCCACTATTCTTTTGCCTTATTGGTCTAATCAAAATGCCAATTAAGTGACCATTCTTATCAAAAACTGGAGCCCCTTCCATTCCTGAAAGATATTGAACCGAAATGGAACAAGTTTTTTAGCTACTTAAGAAGAATCAAATAAAGCATATATCAGCGCTACTGAGAATTGTACACACCAGGGAGACATCGAACATCAGCTATCATCAGTGACTTATTTAGCGATCCAGAAGGATAGCAGTTTGCAATGGCACCAGATGATACACTGTTCCAAACCAGTTTAGTTTCCCGGATTTAAATGCTGGCACTATTGAGATAATGGAAATCATGATGACCTCTAATCGATTGAAATGCAGCAATGCTATTCTAGCCATTATTCACCTGTTAAAAAAGTGTACAGGTGAAAGAATTCCAAAAGGAGAGCCAAGTGCTACAAGTGTATCACCCTTGCTACTTGAGGAAGCGAAATTTATGTTTGGCTGACCCTGGTTCACAAAATATTTGCATCAAGAAGCATAGTCTTGAATGATATAGACATAAAGTGTAAGGTGCCATAGCATTAAGATGAATTATACATCAGAAAAAGGAAAAGGGGAGAAATATTTACTAATAAACTTAAGGAGACTCCTAGAAGAGCCATTCGAGTGGCAGATTTGGCCATAAACTTAGCATCATGTTGATCATCATGTTGAATCAAGGGCTTGCTGTAATGCTCAATCTGGAAAAATTATAGAAAACTGGATCTCATAAGTAAACAGAACTTTTCCATGTCAAAGAAGGAGATACAAACACGCATCATCTATTCTATTTACTCAAGCAATTACAGGTTTCATAAGTTTAAATGATCAGAATGTTTCCCTTGCACAAAAGAAAGAAAAACAAATTGAGCCATCAAAGAGCATTACTAGTTTGCACTTGACTTACATTTACTGAAGGTTGAGAACCATTATCAGCAGAGACCAAAGACCAACCAACATCCCATCCAGAATCTTTTGAACCCAAAGAAGCTTCAATAAGAGATTGGAGTGCAGCAGAAGATACAGAGACATCAACCTTGTAGAATATAAGCTAAATCAGTACCAAAAAGAAGGGCATATGCCGTAAAAAGGAAGCTACAACATTTCCATACAATCTCAAGAGCTATTAGATGTATGAATGAAAAAACCATAATATCACCCATCTCGCAATCTCAATTCAGTGGCTTCATTAATCATCTCACCCACAGGGAGGTATCAAGAGTCACTTCTAATAGCAAGAAAAAAAAGAGGAATTTCGCCCATACCAGCGAAAGAAGTTGCGCAGGAACCCAAAAAGGAGCTTCTTTCTCCGAGTTTAGCTGACCCTGGAAAGGATAAACAACTGAATCATACCCTGAAAACTTTACCATTCAATCTAAACATTCACAAATACCATCCGTATACCTCCACCATAATCTCAATCCGAGCACCTGGAATCAACTTCACCGGATCCTTCACCAAAAGAAAAAAAACGACACCAAGATTGAAGTAGCACATCAAGCAAAACCATGTGTCATTGATAGCGAATTCAAGCATGTATATCTAACCTGAGAGATACTAGTTCTGTGGCCAAACGTTAAGAATGGTTCAACAAGAGATGCAACAGTCAAAACCAGCGCCATGTTCTGACCAGCTTCAGGCATAAGCTTCGCCGCGACCTCACCACTCGAGATATTTCTTGGAAACAACATCCCAGATGCTGAAAGTGTTGTATTCCCAGAACTTCAAACACATCAGAAATTTCAGCCACATTGATTTCCCAAGATAGAAACAAAAATTGCAGAATAGAATTCTCAGATTATGCTCACTGGTATTGATGAAAAGCATGTTTCCTCATCTTCAATCCCTTTGGATCCTAAATAACACAGAATCATCGAAACCAAGTACGATTTAGACTTTGTACTCGATTAAGATACAACACGAGGCATTCGTGGATAGAAACTGATTATACGAATTGGGTGAGAGGGAAAAGCGCTTACAGGGCCTTCTACTTTGACCAAGACGGCGAAATTCCGTGAAAAGCTGACAACTTTCGACAAATCCATGATCGAGAGAGAAAGGGTTTTTCAATCGGAACAAGGGAAGATTGAATTCACCAAAATTGCTTTTGAGTTTTGGATTTTTTTTTTTTCTTTCCGGGTAACGAAGATAGCTAAGAAAAGGGCGGCTACCGATCAGCACCTACACCGAATTACTGATTTGGATTTGTTCTTAAACAAACGAAAAAAGGATTAGTTTTCGTTTGTTTTTATTTTATTTTATTTTACATACCACTTCTCATATTTTTCACATAAACAACCCTATTATTAAGTTTATAGTTTTTTGTTTTTTTCTAAATAATCAAACTAATATTTACTTTTTTACTTTGTAAAACACAAATCAAAATCTGTGTTAAATTAAAAGAGTAAAAGTTTTCACTATTTAGAAAATGGACATCCAAAATTACATAAAATGAAAAAGAAAAAAACACTCATTAACACACTTTTGTAGATTTGGCTATACATTCACAGATTTAAGCAGACTTTACTAGATTTTAGATAAATTTACGACAAATTATTTAATGGTAAATTTTGATTTGATGTACAAGTTGAGCTGGTGTCTTTCGGTTTGCTCTATTATTATGTCTGACTGGAAAGCGAATGTAGTCCCGTCAACACGCTCGTTAATTAATATACCACGTGGCATGCACTAATTCGATTTTGCATAAAGTGATTTTTGATACCGTAACAGTTGTTAATTAAATTTTAATTTTTATTACATGAATTTTGATATCACTTTTAATACTTCTTAAAGTATGGTTTTATATATGGTTTTTGGATGATTAGGGGAGGAAGTAAACATTAAATTAATCTAAATAAAAAAAATATAGCTAACATTTAATAATATATTAGTATCATTAAGATAGAATCGGTGAAAACCACAAGCCTTCGATCTCGAAAGCATATAAAACCCAAAAGAGAGAGAGAGCGTGAAGAAATTAAAGTTCAATCTAAAGAAACAAAACTTTTTGTTTATCCTCTTTCGTTATCCTTCTGAATTCTGATCTTCGTCTTAGAATCATCGCCACCGAAAAATCTTATAAGCGATGTCACTCCGCGAGTTAAACGGTAGAAATGATGTGCACCAGAGACAAGATGATACTGATCCTGATGATTTTGATGGTAAGTCGTTGGTGCCACGGAGAAAGAGAGAGAGAGTATCCATACGTTGAATGAGCAAACCTATGATTTTTTTGTTTCAAGGTTTATAGCTAATCCTTCTTTGTTTTGGGTTTCTTTTTATTTTTTCTTACAATCAGAATTCAATGGGAACTTGTGGTTTACCAGCGAAGGAGAGGAAAGACGGTAAGCTAGTTTTTTTTATCTTTTTCTGTGAATTTTCAATCGTATTTTTTAGTATATCTCATATTTCTCTTGGTTATTGATATCGATGATTTCTCAGTTCTGCATGCAATTTATGGTGCACTTCTGATTATTATTTTTTTTTTTCGCTTACGAGATTAATGAATTTGCCATTATGTGTACCTCTTGTGTAAATTTGCCTTGTTGCTTGAATTTGGTTTCAATATTTCAATTTTTAGATCGAGTTTTCAGATCTTGACATGAACTCTTCTTATATGTTATGTCTAACTGATTTTGTAAAATAATTGCCATGGTGATGCGAGATTCCAGGTTATGTCTTGGATTGTTTGATTGATCATATTCATCATTGTAGTTTGACTATATATGTCCGTCATGATTTTTATATACATCCATCATCATTTTCAGCTGAAAATAATGGGACTATGTTACATGTTAGACTAAGATGGTCCAAATTAGGCATTTGCTTGATTATGTGTTAATTCAGCTGCTTGGGCAGTCTTTTTGTATACCTCCATGCGTAAAATGAAACACTTGCACTCTATTTTACTAGTCAGCATGAGATATATGTATGTTGATAATACTCCAGACATTCATGTACTTTAAATTTAAGTTGGTTTTGTTGTGTGTTCAAACAGTGAAGCACATACTCTCTTTTGTCTAATTAGATTAGGGGTCCCAATTTTGGTATCAGAAAAATATTGTGCACTTGTATTTTTGGTTTGATTCTTTGGCATTAGTGGCTTTGTATTGATTGCTTGCATCGTTTTTTGCTTGCAGATTTGGCATGGTGGACCTGTCCCGGATTCGCAAGGATGTGGAATGTCCGATCTGTCTAGGTAACTTTAAGAAACTTTGTTATCAGTTCAGTGCTACATTTAAGAAATTTTGTTATCATCATGTCACTTCTTATTGAGAGCATACATATCTAAATAAGCTATTTTTTGGTTAAAATCGCCTAAATACTTAATAGATATATGTAAGCCACCATGACTAAGCCAATATTTTTGCTTACATCTCTCTATAAGGATCCAAGAAACACAAAACCTAGTTCATGCACATGTGTGGAGCCACGTTTTCCACTATCTATAGAGTCTACTTTATTTATAGCTTTTGTGTCAGCCAGGTACTACTTAATTAATTGGATAACTTATGTTTCCTCCTAATTATAGCATTTAAAATTTGCTTGGTGACATTATGATGGCCTTCTGAGGCAAATTCTCTACCAAAACGGGAACGTTTTACGATGACATGTTTTATGCCAACTTTTGTGTTTCCTCAGGCACCCTTCGCGAGACTCGAGCTGTTAAAGAATGCATGCACCGTTTCTGCAAAGAGTGCATTGAAAAATCCATAAGTCTTGGGTATAATTCTTATAACAAATTATCGTTACTACTTTTTTGTGCTCACCATTTGATATTCTCTCTTTTTTTTGAAGAAACCATAAATGCCCTTCTTGTCGTGCCCACTGTCCCAGTCCTCAATCACTCACAACTGATAAAAGCTTCGATACAATCATTTCATGTTTGTATACATATAACCAATTCCGACGAATGGTAAACTATTGCCTGCTTGATAATATCAACATTAGACCAAACTTGATTTTTTTTTTTTAATATGTTGCTTGATATATAGCCCATTGAAATATTATTACTTTGTTTTCAGCATCCGAAGTCTCTTTGTTAAAGATGGTTTTGTATGATATTCATCTATTCATGACTTGATGATTGAGACATGGCTTCAAACAGATTGAAGAAGCAAATATCAGCAAACAGTCACTGGAAAAGTCAACCACTGTTGAAACACCAAGAGGGGACGAGACCATCTTTTGAGAGATTCCTTCAAGAGGAAGGAGGAAGGAAAGTTTAAAGACATGAGTCTAGTGGTGAAGACGAAGTAATCGATACTTCTTCTAGTCATCCAATGAAGTCAGAGGAAATGTTTTCTTCTAATCTAAAGTATAAGAAAAATGTTTGAATTTTACTTCAAAACATATTTCACATAAACAACCATATCATTTTTCTTTTCGAAATAATCAAACTACCTTTACTTCTTGATTTTCCAAAAACAAAAAAAAAAAGGTTAGACTAGAAAAGGAAAAGTATGGCTAAATCTCTAAAAACAGCACTAACAAAACATACTTCTAAAATATGGTTAGGATATATATCTAATGTATTCAGAATGAATCTTGTAAATTCATAGTCAACATTCGAATTGAATTACTTTTCAAATTTGCATTATATGTGTAATATTCTTTCTCTTCAACAACGGCTTACTAATTATGAAAAAAATGTGATTAGATTAAATCAAATATACCTTACACAAATACCTCATTGTTAAGTTTGATTTACATTTTAGATGAGGTTTCTTCAAATTTGGTATCTTTTGCTTATCCATAGAGACAAAGGAGACTTGAATATACATATGTATCTTGAAAATAGCACAGATCAAAATAGCAAAAAATGAATTAGTGGTTTGCTATTTTTTGCTATTTTGATAGGTGATATTTCCAAAATGCATATGGATATTCAAATTTTGCTTATCATAATGGATGGGCAAAACAAAACAAATTTGAAGAAGCCTCGGCTAAGCTGTGCACATAACGTAACAATGAAGTCATTGCATCAACTATGTTTGATTTAATACTAATCCAATTAGTGAATATGCTTTTTGGATTAAAAAATAATCTCCACTCTTTTTCATAGTTTTGGATATTCCCAAAACCCAAATAATTTTAAAGGATTTGGTTTTCGGGTATTTTGAAAATTCAATTGTTTTTTGCCAATTTATATCTTTTGCTATATCAAAGTTGGTTAGAAGTGGATGATATAGCAAAACGGAACAATACATGAACCTAAAATAAAATTTCAAAGAGAAAATATTTTCTAGTTTTGGTTCATTTGAATTACTAAACAAAAATGGAATTGGATATATAGAAATTTTGTTGTCTTATTTGGGTCAACATTATATAAGTAAAATATCTTTAAATCATTGAATCACCATAAATTGCATTTTTATATTTTTACGCCGTCAAATTTGGTCAAGATTAAAAGATATAGGAACCAGAACAATACATCCTTAATACATGAACCTAAAACAAAATTTCATAGAGAATAAATTATTTTCTACTTTAGTATCAATTGAATTACTAAAAAAATAGAAATTAGGTATATAGAAATTTTAATGTCTCATTTGGGCCAACATTATATAAGTAAAATATCTTTAAATCATTGAATCACCATAAGTTTCCTTTTTATATTTTTTCTATGTTAAATTTGGATAGGACTAAACAATATAGAAAACACAAATACATCCCTAATACATGAACCTAAAACAAAATTTCAAAGAGAATAAATTATTTCAATAAAATGT
This sequence comes from Kernera saxatilis, assembly GCA_900406395.1. Lineage (NCBI taxonomy): Eukaryota > Viridiplantae > Streptophyta > Magnoliopsida > Brassicales > Brassicaceae > Kernera > Kernera saxatilis. Next base: position 34,227 of record OVAY01000283.1, on the reverse strand, counting down.
TATATAGTTTACTCTTTCGTTAGTTCCCACAATTTAATACTAAAGTTGCCCTCACTTCAAAGAAAAAGACAAAAAAAAAAACTGAAAGAGTGAATGACCTCACGACCGATGTGTATGTACGACAGATACAAATATACAGAAACATATATTTTTCTCCATTTTTAAGGGCCCTAAATTTCTAATTAATTATAGAAACCAAACAAAAAAGATAAACACATCGTAAAAGATTATATAGCAAAGGGCCCAATTAAATTTATGGACCAAGACCCAATTATTTTTTTTTATTGAACCGGCGGTGATCTCTTATGAAAAACATTTGGAATAAGCAAAAAGGTTTTGAGTTTCTGTAAGAAAAAAGATCACGTACGTGTTATAAACACAAACGATTGTTTTGAATGCTTGATGATTATCAACAAAAAGTTGGGTAAGCAAAAAAAACGGTTATAGTAACACACCATATGCTATATGTACCACTTCAATTTAAACATATATCAACGGATCACTTATTAAACATGCTATATTTACATCGTATAGATAGCAATTCCACAGAATCAAAAACTTCTATTGATCGTATTCACATTCAGTAAGAGATCATCTATGTTGTTTAAGATTATATCAGCATTAGCTTAATAAGTTAAGCTAAAAGCGGATGGTACTTTATGAAGTGAAGCCCTGGTTATTAATATACTTATTTATTGAACATAAGAAGAAGAAAAAACATGAAAGCAGACGCATCACCACCGTTAAAATGCAACGAGATGGTGAAGATCCAACCGCCACTTACAAACTACACAACTCGTAAATACCAAAAAGCTTGCAAACACAGCCAAAAGCAGAAGCTAAGACGTGGCAACACATTGCTTACGTGGAAGACAAGTATGTACAAAAAAGAAACCTCCCCGTCACTTTATACTACCCATTATCGACCCCGAAATGAACCAAAAAAGTCAATAACTAATTAAGGTAAAGTAAGCAAACAGACACGTGGCGGAAGATCTAGACACTATTATATTTACATCACCCGCTTGTTACTCTATCTTTCCTCGCTTTTTAACGGTGCTGGCTCCTTGAATCACCGCTGTACAACCTGCGACACGTGCGATCAATTAGTGAACCATCTACTTTTGATCTGAACCCTCTGATTCTAAATAGTTAAAAAATGAACGGCTGTGAATAAAATAGTAAGAAAATATCTCATTTCATCTTTGGGTTATGAAGTTAGAGTCAATGATTATACCATATGCACAATAAACGAAGGTGGTTGATTTGGTAAAATAGAATAATCTTTTTTTTTCATTTAATCCACGCGCCCACTAAACATAGTGCCACGTGTTCCTTCCTTTGAGCTTCGTTATCATCGCTGACACATAAATAACCATTACCAAAAAATCAAAAAACAGAAAAACATAAACCGAACTAAACCAACCTACACATTCCTAGATTCATCCGGTTCAGTACATAACTGGTTTCAGAACTCATAATCATAAAAGCTAACCAGATCAAATGACTTGTTCATCGATACTATGACATCTAAGATAAAAGTCTTATATGATCTCATAGAAATTTAAAACTAAATAATGAACTCACCAGTCGTAGACGGAGGGAGAGTTAGGAAGGGTTGGTTTATCGAAGATGTTGGAGCCGATGGATCTTGTGGCGAGGTTGCTTCCCGGATTAAAGACGCTCCTCCACACGTTATCCTTACGTGGCGTCGTCGGAGTGGTCGGAGTCGTCGGAGTTCCGGGGCTAACTACCGCCGGCATAGTCAACGACCTATGCATCACCTTGCTGCTTCCTTCTCCTATATCTTTCAATATTCACAATACACACATAAATTAATACTTTTAATGTTTCTAATTAATTAATCTAGGAATATTTAAGTGTTCGAATCTATAGATACCTCTGATGTTAATGGGTTGGGTGGTGATCTTGCGGAGGCGGCCAAGGCCACGGTCAGGCTGAGGCCCGGCCACCACATCATCCCAAAGCTTCTCTAGCAGGACCATCTTTTTATTTATTTATTTTCACTTTCTTTTTCTTTTTGGTTGCTCTTGAGTGATTTTGTAGAGAGGGATGTGAAGAGTGAAACACTTTTGGTGGTGGTTTATGACTTTTATAGACAACTTGTCAAAATATCTTGATTTATTTGTATGTTATAATTATTTATTATTTTTTTCACTACTGGCCACGCCATTTAAAAAGTTTGGTGACTTTATTTTACTGAAGTTTTTAAGTTGTTGATAATTTTATTCGTTTATTTTCAACTACCACACCTAATTTTGTATTTAAAATATATCATTTTATTATATCAATGTTTAGTGTTTTGTTATTATAATCAGAAGAATTCAAGTTAACATGATATGTAGCATAGTGACTTTTGCAAGTTTTCAACTTTAGTTATAAATTACATTGAAAATCAAGAATTTTTAAATTGACCTAAATATCAAATAATTAATCGTTCGACTATCATAATTAGTTTCAATGCTTAATTTTACTTTTACATGATTTTTTTTTTTTGTGCAAAGTTTTACTTTTACATGATTATATGTGAAAGGCTTTAACTATAGTAAAAAGTTTGAAAATAGTATTTTAGGACAGACAAATGACAAGTAGTGAGGAGGATGTGGAAATAGAAAAGTGCAAGGTGGAGTGTGATGGAGATGGAGATAAGGATGATGAGTCATGAAATGGGACCTATAAACTATAGTATCCTAAGACTCGAGATCCGTGATATTTAGGTAACACACATTTTTTTATTTCTCACAAAATGATATTATTGAAGCTTCATCAATTCAAAATAACTAATTTTCACTTAATGTAAAAAAAAACTAATTTTCACTTTTCCGGAACCATACTAAATAACTGCCTTCCTAAACATTTTGTCGACTTTTGTATAAATAAGCATGACACCTTTAACAATTCATGCATTGCTCATTTCAAATCAAACTAACTCCTTTAGGCTTTAACAAACGAATAAAACAAACTTTTCAGGATTCATAAAATTTTATTCTCTGAAGTTGTACTCTCAAGTCTCAACTAAAATTTGGATATGAGATTATGCATAAACAACTAAACAGACCTGTCTAATAGCATATTGTCACATATTTAAAGTGCTAACAGATAAGAATCCTTTTTCTCAAAAAAAAAAAAACTAGATAAGAATCCTCTTCTTTAATTGGAAAAAAAAGAACACAGATCTATCATCATTTACAAATGTCCAAAACCATGGGAAGTTGTCTCATATGGGCAGCCATATTGGGACCCACAGTGAAAGTGAAAAGATAGCGAGTGCGAGCGACACGTGGACTGTCAGAAGTTGCCATCACATGACACTTTTACTCGTAGATCATTTTATCTCACGAGTCACGACCAAACCAAACAGAATCTCACGCATTTTCTATGCAAAACTGATATAATATATAGTTACAGCATCAAGAAATGATATTTAGAGGAGGATCGAGATTCTTCCACATCGTGTTCAAGGTTTTAAACTAGAATTTTCATGCCCCCACGGCCCCACTCATAAAATTGTTTTTGCCTTCACCCCTTTGTTTCACCAATTACGTTTTACGAAAATGGACTTGTAAACCCAAGCCCAACTGCCCAAGTATTGTGTATATATTTACAATGGCCCCCTTTTTTTTTTTTTTTTATTCTACCGAAGTTCTGATTCTTATCTCAAATACATTGTGGACTGGCCCGGTCATACCTCTCAACCGATCCAGAGGTCGAATCTGATTGAATGTCCCATCTGACTATATATTTTTGGTATATACAACCGGTTCTTCAATATTTAATTTCTAACTGGTTATCGACAGTTAAAGCAAACTACCACTACCACATAACTAACAAAAACTTATGTTTTCTGCTTCGAGCTTTTGTTCATTGTTGCATTGTGTTTTTAGTGCCAAAAACCTCGTGATTTTGGCCTAAGATGTCTGTAAAGATGGAAAACATACGTTTATCACACGGTATGCCTTCCAAGCAGCCATTCACGGGATTTGGAAGGAACGGAATGCTCGCCGACATGGAGAAGAGCCCACTCCTCCTACTCGAATCATTGGAATGCTGGATAAACAGATGAGAAATCGGTTTTCGGGGACAGAAAATTCGATGATGGCTTGGAGCTCTGGTTCTCCTCAAGACAACCTCCATAGTTCTCTCTTGACGTTTTTAAAAAATGTAATAGGCACCACTAAAACCTCCTAAATAATGAAGCACTTGATGTAAAAACGTTTTTTGGTTTGAATAAATTTTACATTCAATTCAAAAAAAAAGATGGAAAACATATGATAACTTCACGAAGATCATTTCAAAGGAACGTCGTTGGATTCACATGCTACTAGTCTCGATTATAACTGACCGGAGTTCACGTAATCTAAATAATTTAATTTTTTTGCATTAGTTTAGACTTTAGATATGAGTTATGTCTTGGGTGTATCAACCGGATGGTCAAATGAAGGTCATAAAAATTGAGCTTTTGGGTAGTATGCATTATAGCAAACCAAATCATGGGTTTCAAGCTATGTCGCACAAAAATGTTTCTATAATCGATCACACTATCAACGTTAATTCTTGGTTAAGCTCCTTTAACATTCTTGTCTTCACACTCATTTTATATTAATATCACGGAAAAGCTTATGTTCTTGAATCTCCAGTTTTCTTTGCTCTCTATCAGTTACTTTCGAATTCAACGACAAGAGTCACAAGACGACAACAATAAGGTCAGAAATAGAATAGTAAAACCAATTACCAAAGATGCCAAAATCTGGTAACGGGAATTCATTGAGAAACAAGCGAACCCGTGCATTATAAACAAAATTAATAACATCTATAGAAGTGAAACAAGCAACCAAGATAGAAAAAGGAAAATAATTGTTACTCTGATTCTGATTGCTCTCCTGATGTAGAACATGGACTTCTTTCTCTAGAATCTGATTAAAGAAAGAAAAAAATCGATCACAAATAACACACTTTCACATTATATATTATAGAGTATAAAGAAGTCTCACTCAGTAATATAAGGTGGGCAATATTTCGAGTATATTACAAAAACTGAAGGGTTTAATTTCATAAAATAGTAATTGTATAGTTTTAGTAATGGTTTCGATTATAGTGGTAAAGATCTTTAAAAGTAATAAGAAAGATTCATGGCGACGACCGGAGTGGGAAATGCTTTTAACGCTCTCCCGATGATTACGCATCAATCAAGGCTACAAAGTCAATAAAGTGAATAAAGTCAAACTACCCGAACTATATAGATTTTGACAATTCTCAGCCGTCCGATAAAATGGAGGGTATTTTTGTCCTTTTGATCAATTTCTGAATGACCCCGAGACCGGGAATGTTGGTCACGTGCCCTTTTCGTTGTCGGCCCACCAACACCTTATCGTTATTATTACCAACAAAACCGTTTTAAATTAGTATTTCTTCTATTTCAAATTAAAAGATGTTTAAACCAATTTTTTTTATTTTAATTTAAATGATATTTTTAGTTTTTAATATAAAATTAATTAATTTTTATATTTTTTTAATTATTTTGATGTTGTAGTCTGTTTTTTTATTGGTTAATTTATAGTTAGGTAAATATTAAAAAATATTTTAATTTTGAAAAAATAAGAAATTTAATAATTTATTAATATATGTGTCAAATTCTTAAACATCTTTTAATTTGAAACAGAGAGAGTACCATAATATATTTAGTTATATTTATATTTAGTTATATTACAAAATCACTGATTTGGTCTAATTAACTATTGATTTATAACAACTACAAATAACTACCTCCACCAACTCCATAATTCCAATGGTGGAGTATATATTTTTATAAATCCGGCCATTCGTCAATGAAATTGATAGATACTACAAAGTGTAAATCCATCACAATTTTTCTAAGTATAATACTATAACTCAATTATGCTAACTTCTATCGTTTGCTGTGGGTAAGTCAATATTGCTGAAGTGTGAACTCCAAGCGTCGGTTAAGCAGAGGTTACAGAAATACTAGAATTAAGTTAACCAGAACTGGTTCTTTGTTGCTAAATTGTTATCGGTTTAATTAATTGTTTGTTACAACAAGAAACATAATGAAAATTTAAAAAGTTGTGTTCAAGTGATGATTTTGTGCATCGGCGAAACTCTTGATATGATAGTGAATGGTTGATTCTAATCTGGCCGAGATGTAGGATCAATCATACCGATTGATCTTAATTCAAATACTATATATGAATGTGATCATACTTCTTCTATGCTCTTTTCTTACGTTTTCTGGATCGTGTGTTCACTGTTCTCGGATCTCAATTACTACTGGTTTTAGTGTGCGTGTCGAGTCTTTGCCTTCAAATTGAAATTCGATTTGATACTTTTCGTGCACCAAATTATATTTGTTAAAACTTTTTCAAAAAAATTATATTTGTTAATTGTTATTATTATTGATTTTTCTATATATTATTACAACTAGAAACTTATTATATGCTATCTCGGTTTAGTATTTTTAATATACATTTTCACTATTAAAATGTTGGTATAATTTTACTCATTTTTTTTGTATCGCCATTTTTTCAACCATTCCATCATGGTCTTACATTCTTAAGTAAAATATCACATATCACTTACAATTTCAAAAGAGTTAAGCTTTCAGAATAGCATTTAAAATTAGATTATTAGTATAAGAGTACAAAATAAATATTTATTTTCATAGAATAATTAAATCATAAATAAAGCAAGTGTTAAATGAAGTAAGAGAATTAATCTTGGAAAATGTGAGTAGTAACTCTAGGTAGAAAGTTATTAATATGCCGACGACTTCGTATGAAAGAAAAAAAAATCTGAAAGGAGGATCTCTTCACCTATGCGCATGCATGAATTTGTGGACGATGGTCATATCTCATATGAATGGAGAAATAAAAAAACACAGAACTTGTGGACGACCATCCGAAGGCTTGAGCTCAATCCAACGGTAAAGATAATATCATTATCCGCTATAACACCTTTCAGCCGTCGGATGACAATTCGCCTATGATAACTTACGTGCACATCAAAACACTTGATTAAGCTCTCTATTCTTCATCCAGAAGAAGAAAAAAAATAAAATAGAGAGGTGAGAGCATTTAGTTTAATTTAATATTCACCACCGGAACTTTTTACCTGCACTCACGTCCCCTCGCTCTCTCTCTCTCCTCCGAGTCTTCCCTCACTCTACAGAAAAGGAAAAGAAACAAACGAACAAAATAAAAGCTGTCCCATGGCGAAATGAGTCTCTTGAGAGATTCGTGAGTGAAGAGAGAGAGAGAGAGAGAGAGAGAGATAATCTGGGTTTCTGAAAGATCAAAGATGCTTCGATTGATCCTCGCATGTCTTCTCATTTCCTCTTTTGGTCTCCTTTCTTCCTCAGCTCGACCAGGTTCGTTCGTTTGAACTTGATTTGGGAACTTCCTTTTTCTGTTGCTCGAAGATGAAAATATGGTTTTCTCCAGATTCGAAATCTTGACTTGCATTTTACTTGGATTCCGTTTGTGTTCTCCTCTGTCCTTGTTTTCGCCGCTTTTTCCGATCAATTTGGATTGAGAAATGTTAGTTTTTTTACAGCTCGAATTCTCTTCAGCTGGAACTTATTGAAAATTTTGAATTCTAGATTCCCTCAATTATAGTAGCTGAAGATTTACGAGTTGCTATTTCTTGAACACGGGCTTGACTAGTTTAGGACGCTGAGTCGATTTTCAATGTATTGATCCGCGTGATTTTGGCGATTACTCCAACGATTTTCTTAGATTGATCTGTTTCTAAGCTAGAGCTGCTTGAATGTTCCATGAAAGAGTTTCGTGTAAATATGTTTCTACTCTGGAAACATTTTTTCTGATAAATATGAACAGATACAGTGGATACAATTTGTGTGTTTGTAGAGTATCTAACATTTTGTTGTTCTTAGAGTCAGCTTTGAGTCTAGAAGTTCGTGTATTGATGATGATGCCCATCCAAACATTAATCTAATTTAATTTATCTTGCAATTTGCAGCACCATATGCCTTGCGGATCAGCTGTGGAGCTCGAAAAAATGTCCGAACGCCACCAACTTATGCACTTTGGTACAAAGATATTGCTTATACAGGAGGAGTACCAGCTAATGCAACACCACCTAGTTATATAACTCCTCCATTGAAGACGCTTCGCTACTTCCCAATCTCCGAGGGTCCAAATAACTGCTACAATATTGTCCGAGTGCCAAAGGGACATTACTCAGTGAGGATCTTCTTTGGATTGGTTAACCAGCCTAATTTTGACAAAGAGCCTCTCTTTGACATATCTATCGAAGGAACTCAGATTTCTTCTCTAAAATCGGGTTGGAGTAGTCACGATGACCAAGTATTTGCTGAAGCTCTCATTTTTCTTTTGGGTGGGACGGCTACAATCTGCTTCCATAGTACTGGTCATGGGGATCCTGCGATCCTTTCTATTGAAATTCTCCAGGTTGATGATAAAGCTTACAACTTTGGTCAAGGCTGGGGCCAAGGAGTGATTCTAAGAACAGCCACAAGGCTTACATGTGGTACTGGGAAGCCGAGATTTGATGAAGACTATAGTGGGGATCATTGGGGTGGTGATAGGTTTTGGAATCCCACGAGATCATTTGGTAAGAGTGCTGATTCTCCCAGATCAACTGAGAATACCATTAAGCAGGCCTCTGTCTCGCCAAATTTTTATCCCGAAGCGCTATATCAGTCAGCCTTAGTCAGTACAGACGACCAACCCGATTTAACCTACAGCATGGATGTGGAACCCAACAGAAAATATTCAGTATGGTTGCATTTTGCAGAGATTGATGCTACAATCACTGTTGAAGGAAAAAGAGTATTTGATGTTGTAATAAATGGCGATACTTTTTTTGAAGATGTCGATATCATAAAGAAGAGTGGTGGCCGATACACAGCACTTGTTCTCAATGCAACAGTGACTGTGAGTGGAAGAACCTTGACAGTTGTTCTACAACCCAAGGGAGGTGGGTATGCTCTTATTAATGCCATCGAGGTCTTTGAAATCATAACCGCTGAGTTTAAAACATTACACGATGAAGGTACGCATTCTTTCATGGACACTTTATGACTGTCCTTTCATTGCTGTTTTTTTTTCCCTAAACAGTTTTCTCATTTCCCAATTTTGCTTACCTGAAAACGTGGGAGCCTCTTTTTGTGAGCTGTCTTTCTATTGTTGAAAGAATGGAATTTGATATAAATGTAATGTGATTCACGTAAATTCTTGTTCGTATTTGTGGTAGTCTAGATAGGGTTACAATTCTGATGTTGGAGAAAACTTTCGAATCACTCATGGTTTATTCTTCTATAGTAGCTCTTAATTATCAAGTTGGTTGTTTGCTTTCTGTATCATTGGATCATAATTGTACGTAATGTCTTTTATCTTGCTCGCTATTTTCTGTTTCAGTCGGTGCGTTACAAAAAATGAGAAAAGCTTTGGGGCTTCCTTCAAGGTTCGGATGGAATGGTGATCCATGTGTTCCTCCACAACATCCGTGGAGCGGAGCTGATTGTCAGCTGGACAAGAACACCAGCAGATGGTTCATTGACGGCCTGTATAGCTCCTTCCTCTTGTTCTGTGCATATACAGAAATCACATATTTAACAGCAGACCGATTCTTCTATGATTCCATCCATGCCTCTATAGTTCTATTTTAGGCTGTGGTAGTTGAATTCTACAGCAAAATTACTGATGATACATGCTGCACTATGTCTATAACGTGCCTCTCATATATACATGTAAATAAGTCAGAGATAGAAGAACTCTTTCTTTTGTTTAGGCATCTCCTTAGTTAGAGTTCTTTGAGTTTCTGGTCTTCATCTGATTTTTGAATAGACAAACTTTGTTTTTTTTTGCAGTGATCTTGATAACCAAGGTCTGAAGGGTTTCTTACCAAACGACATATCAAAGCTAAAACATCTTCAGAGCATGTAAGCAAATACGTTATTTTCATAATCTGCAAATGTTTATCCAAGTGTCCACGAATATTGTATTGTATGCAAACGAACAATATTGTTATCTTCTCCGAGTAAAATGGCTCGTCCAATGAAGAAATAAGTCCATTTTTCTTGTCGTTAGCTTTTTTCGTCCTGCATATGTCAAAACCCCCTTACAGTGAAAGCTTCTTGATCAAAACGTTTTAGAGATTCCTTCTTTATATCTTGTCCATGTTTCAGAAACTTGAGTGAAAACAGCATTCATGGAGGAATACCTGCATCGCTTGGAAGCATTACGAGCTTGGAAGTTTTGTAAGTAATCTTTTCGTTTACCAATTGAGTAATTCTGTGTTAACTTTTCAATTCTGAACCCTGAAACTGAAACCTTATGCTTCTTTGCAGGGACCTCTCCTACAATTCTTTCAATGGATCTATCCCTGAAACCTTAGGAGAGTTAACATCCCTGCGGATTCTGTAAGTTCGGGTCCATGTCAATTTTAGTGGCCAATGTAGCTCATATTATCAGCAGTATAAAAACCTTCTACTGTATTGCAGGAATCTCAACGGAAACTCTTTGTCAGGAAAAGTACCAGCGGCTGTAGGTGGAAGGCTGTTGCACAGAGCGAGCTTCAAGTAAGAACATTGAATCAGATTATCAGAGACAAGTCTTTAAGAAATATTTGGATTTGGCATGTGAAGAATGACACACTTACTGGTAACTGTTTCTCTATTTCTGCAGCTTCACAGATAATGCAGGTCTTTGCGGAATCCCAGGGCTTCCAGCTTGCGGGCCTCACCTTTCTTCTGGAGCCAAGATCGGGATTGCATTTGGTGTTAGTCTAGCATTCCTATTGATCGTGGCATGTGCGATGATATGGTGGAAAAGACGACAAAACATTCTTCGGGCACAGCACATTGCAGGTAAAAACATTTATGTCTTATGTACTTAACTTAAAAGCTGTGTTGGATATGGAAACTTACCGTATTAGTCTTTGAGGAAACTTGTCTGAGCTGCTTTCTGTAACATATTGCAGCAAGAGGAGCTCCTTATGCGAAAAAGAGAACCCATGTATCTCATGACATCCAAATGACACGGCACGGGCACAATAACCACGGCCAAGCTCGTACTGCCGTGGAAAATGGACCGAGCTTGTTGTCCTGACTTACTTCTCCGGAGTTTTAATCCACTCTGGTTTTTTTCAGCAACACGAATCGCAAACCGACAATATCAAAATGTTCATATCGTGTCTACCACATTGCTCAACACAGGAAAAAGAGAGACATAGCAAGAGAGAGAGACCCTTTCTTCACTCTAATCTCCTCCCTCTTGCTCATTGCAAAGAGGAGATACATTTGTAAATCACCTTGGGTTCTTCTTAATTATCGCAATATGCGAAATCAGTTCTCATAGATATAGATTCGATTTTACTTGTTTAGTTTATGTGGGATTAGTCCTTTGTTTTTTTTGTTTCTGACGGGAGTTTAGAGGAAACTAGAACATAAATTGACATTTAAAAAAGTTTACACATTGCAAGGTGAAAACAACTGAAAGTTCAGTTCTTGTTAAACCAGCACTGTCATAATCAGCATTGTTACAAAACTGAAACTCTGAAATCGTTTCACTCAGTGGATACATGTCCTGAAACCAAACCAGCCGATCTCAAAACAGAGCTTTGTCCCCCCAAGAACTATGCTTCTGATGTTTCATGAGGTTGGTTAAGAAGTTTCCGGTTATTGATTTTAATATTGGACCGGTTTGATCCACTGAACCGCGATTAGAAAATTGTTTGGTCCGATTACAACCAGTGGTTTAACGACCGGTTTGCGAACCGGGATCTCTCTTCTTTTTCTGGGTCTCAGGGTTTCTTCTTTCCTCAAGGTTTCAGGCTTTTCAGTTTTCAGAGAGTGAACACGAACGCCTACGAGATTCAATCGCAGGTGGTCCTAGCCTCCTAGGTTAGTCAATTGTCTTCCTATTCAATGAATTTATGTTTTCGTTTCTTTACTTTTCTCAGAATTGTCAATCTCTGTTAGCTTTTATGTGGAGATTTTTCACTAGGACTCCTAAATATTAGGAGCCAACGTCTGTTTCCAAAAATCAGATTGAAATCGATCAAAACACATAGAGGCTTTCATAAATGATTATATGCATAAATGATTATGTGTTGGTGACAATGAGGAGAAATGTGAGGAAGTAAAAGAAAAGACGAGAGAGGGTCAATTAGTGACAATAGAGCTTGGAAATAATACAGGTAGAGAGATATCGAGAGAGGAGAGGATAGGATAGAAGAATAAGGTGTTACTTCTCTCTGATTGCTTTCTGCCTAAAGTTCAAAAGAGTGTGTTGCGAGAAAATTGAGTCGTTTTTTGATAAACATGCAAGCCCGGTTCTTAGCAGTTACATTGGATTTATTGAACAGGGCCCACTAAACTAATGAACCGGGCCTGACGGTATGAGACAAAATCTATTTGACAATGAATTCATTTTACATAAGCTTTTGCTAGAAAATGGATAGTTTTTAGTAAAACATCCATTTTTACAATAACTACTATAAGACTTGAATCATGGGTCTCCAAAATATCGTGGCACCGCACGCACTGTGATACCAAACACGGGACACTATTAAAACGAATCTAAAGTATTGCAAGAAAAAGAAAGAAAGAAAGAAGTTCCCTTTTCCTGTCGAAATCAAATAGATCTCCATCATAAGAAAAGTAGAGACTTAATTTTGGTAACGATAAAGATTTTATTGGTTAAGGATTTTTCAGTGTAAGCATGGAGTAGAGGAGTCACAAGACTCAGCTTAACAGCTTCAAAAACATATTAGGTATCATGAATCTTTTTTACTACTACATTTTACGAGTGTTGTTTTGTCTGTTTAATAAAGCGATCACAGTGACGTAGCGCACAGTAGAGAGCTGATGGTGAAATGTAAAAATTTAAGAGAGAGGATGCAAGAAAACAAATAGTCAAAAAAGAGGCGCGAAAGTCAGATCAGGTGGTGGGAGGATTCATGGAATGAGAAGAAGACACGTCAGCATAAGAGGCATCGTATTCATGATTTCGTGTGGAGTTGTGTTATCAAGCTCTGTTTCTGGAGGCAGTCAGCACTTGATGGTCCTTTGTCTTCTCTCTCTCGAGCTGCAACAAAAAAAGACACGTCATAAAGCTCATCACTGGGTCACGTGAACACGAAAGCCAAAAAAAACAAAACAAATTTTCTAAAACATATATTTTTTATCTTGAAAATTATCATTTTTAGCTTTGGGATTTTTTACTGATAGGGTTAATTTAATAAAGTAGAAGTAATAATAATACTAGTAGTTTGTCAGAAGTCAGACATCAGAGTTCGCACGTGTATAAATTTTGTTAGATATGGGCGAAAGCTTTTGTTCAATCAAAACGACAGAGCCTAAGCCCTGTCACGTGAAAGGAAACACACTTGGCGCGTGCAACTCACCACTATATATTCTCATCTCTCTTTTAAGCATTTTGCTGTTCAAATTTGGTTTTTTTATATTGTGAGCATTTTTAATTATCTAAAGGCTAAGCGAATAAAGAAAAACCTATGTAGTATGTATGTTTATCTCTTAGGTCAGCAGGGCAGTTACATCAAATGGCTAAATATTTTTGGACAAAAAGAAAAACAAAATCAGTCAGAGCTATAGATAGAGAGAGTAGATGTGTCAAGTTCCTTTATTTAATGATCTCCTGGTAGCCTCGTCCTCTTCGTGCATCATAAATGTGGGTGCCAATAAAATACTAGTATACTACAGTACTATTTATAAAACAAATTTAAAAAAAAAAAAAAAGAGTAAAAGGAAGTCGAAAATAAATAGGGATTACGTCAGCATCCCTATTGCACAGGTCCAGTCAAAGAGGCGGCCCATTTTCTTTCTTCTTCGTAAAATACAACATTTAATTTAATTTGATTTTCTTTGTAACGAATTAAAACAATACTTTAGATTATTTTTCTCCGTCAAAACGAATTAATATCATTTTGTAAAATGGGACAGCAACAAAAAGAAACGCCTAACTTACAAAAAAAGTAGAGACAAATTTCACAAGCACCTCAAAACACTTCTTGTTCTATCGAGCATGCCAGCCTCGTTTATAAAATGAATAAATATATCGAGTTTTTTTTTGTTTTCTATATTGCAGCTTCATTTTGAAAAAACGTAAAACTAAGAAACTTTCAAATGATGTACTTATTTCGTATAATGTACCATAGTAAAGTCATCGATCAATCTACTGTAGCCATCAAAAATATGATTTGTTTTATTTTGTACAGTTTCGAATGAATCTTGAAATCAAATTTATGCTACTTTTTTTCGCTTATCTTTTATGATGATAGCATAAACATTACAGTATGGCGTTATCTTCATTAGCAATGTTTTACAGTATGGCACTAAAGCAATTAGTCTTTCATTTGCTTTTTTAAAAGCTAGTTAATTTATCCAATAAACTTAAAAATGCAGCTAGATCATTCTAAAATGGCTGATTGGTAACACCATTTTTTCGCATCTGGACAAGTTCATATGTCAAATCTTGAATGCGATCGGTTTTGAGAGCGGAACTATAACATATTTTTCTAACAATTTACGTTTAACAGAACTTATAAATATGTAGTTGATGGAAAAGCGATTAGTAGATTCGGTCCGCCGTTAAAATTAATCACTTTATAAAATACCTTATTGTAAAAATATATTAATTTTGTCAGTACATTCTGGTGTAGAACACCCACGTGTGACAATCTCTCAGCATGCCACAGTCACATCGTCTAACAAGCAAAAGATCGAACGGTGCTTGATTCTTCAAAAAGCCAGAGAAAACCTCGATCCTAGACATCAAATATTCAGTTTTGTTTTTTATTTTTTTTGACAACTTTTACATATTTTATTAGACTTGGAAAAACAAATGTATATTGCATAGAAGAAGAACAAAAAAATAGATAGATGGCTATAATCGTCAAAGAAGCCGAGGATTACGGGTGTCTCAAGTGAGCCCCACAAACATCTCTTTTCTCTTTAAACTCTCTCTCTCACTCTCATTTGGGTCAAACAAGTCAACAAAGCAAAATCTCTTTCTTCTCTCTAGATTCTCTCCTCTAGAATCTCTGAGATTCTTGAACAATGGCGTCGACAACTTGCGCAAGGGAGGTGCATTACAGAGGAGTAAGGAAGAGACCATGGGGTCGTTACGCGGCGGAGATTAGGGATCCTTGGAAGAAAACTAGGGTTTGGTTAGGCACTTTCGACACTCCCGAAGAAGCCGCTCTCGCTTACGACGGCGCCGCCCGTTTCCTCCGTGGAATCAAAGCCAAGACTAACTTCCCTTCTCCTCTCTCTCTCGACCTTAATCACCTCCCTTCCGTTCCCTCCGCCGCCGCAGATAGCCACCACCAGCATCATCATCACCTCTGGTTCTCCTCTCCTCCTCCTCCTCCTCCTCCTCAGATTCCCGACCACAACCACCACCACCACCGCCTCTTTCTCAGAACCGGAGTGCTCAACGACAAATCCTCTGATTTCTCCTCTACCGAACCGCCGCTTTACTTCTCCGCCTCACCTGTCCCTGCCACCTCATCTCCCAGTGCTCGAGTGGTTGGGTTTCCGATGATGAGTTCTTCTCCTTCCTCCGTTACGGCGAGACGTGGTCTGGCCATTGATCTCAACGAGCCGCCGCCGCTTTGGCTGTAAAACAAACCATGGAAACGGCCAAACGGGGATAACGGCGCCGTTTTGACCACTTTTCACTGGAACTATTGTTTAACCTTTGTTTCTTTTTTAGCAAATATCTTTTTTTAGAGTAGTATGAGTAGTTTTCTTTTTAATTTGTCCCTTTTTTTGTTATGTAAGAGACTTAGATCGATTGTTCTGATCCATGTTGCGGAAAAAAAAACTTTCTTAATTAATTAGCTACAAAAATTAACTCAAGTAGCAAGTAGCATTATGTTATGTGTTTAGCACCAAAAAAAAAAACCCCTTATGTTATGTTATGTATATTCAAGGATGGATCTAAAGAACGTATTGTTGATTGTTACGACCGTGGCTAAGTGGCTTATCGTATTCCATTGCGTGTCGTGAAGTACGGACTGACTTGTGTAGCTCATTACTAAACTTTGCGTTCTGTTTGACTCACGCGCCTCTCTAACACGACAAAAGACTGAGGAAAGGAAAAAACAGACAAAAGAGATAGAGACTAGTGAGAGATAATACAAACAGAGCAAGCGTGTGAGTTTGGACTGCCATTTTCACTTACGGACAATAAATGTACTGTATTATGAGTTTCAGTTTTTAAATAGTTTCATTTATTTATCTTCGAACAAATATATTTTAGTCTAATTACTCGGACATCATTTGAATTGTTCTATGATTTGCGACAAAAAAAGAACAGTTCTATAATTGTTACACGATATCTGAAATGGTAAGATACAAAAATATTGAATTTTATTTTAACCAATCATATAGAGATATATAACAAATTTATAGAACAATATAATATATTCCCCTTATTCACATAGCACATAACTAACGTTAGCGTGTGTGAATTGAAAACGAATCTGCGTCGTTATAGGAAACAAAAACATTAATTGTGTCACGGAGACGTTACATGTGTTAAATATTCAGAAAATAACTAACTTCAAATTATTAGTCTTGTAATTCATGTAATTATAATCATACTTTATAAATAGCTTTTTTAGGTTTAAGCAACCGGTTATATAATTTGAATAATTAAACATATGCTCCCTATGACGAACTCTCTGCTGTTTTTCTGCGGTGACATCGAATTATCCAAATTTCTTTGTTGGCTCTTGTGGAGACCCCACGCGCCGTCGCCTGACATCGCTTGTTTTGTAGAATAACAAGTTTCAAGTTGGGGTTACTTCATTAGTTGTTGTTTATTTATTATAGGCTAATTGTTTATTTTTGGTACTCCTTTGTGAGTCTCTTGTCGTTTTGACCTTTATCTCTCCACTATATATCCTAATTTTCTTTTTCAATAAACCCAAGGTCCTTTATTTAATTATTTGACAATAAAAAGGTGTATTTAAATACAATTTTAGTGCTGTTTAAGTTACTTGAAAGTGTGGCGGCAGTGGCCGACCGTCATTTTTGAGGTGTTTTTTAAATCATGCCTTTTGCTTATATTGATGGTTCGAAGATATGTCCAAAAGGAGTCCCAACGTTAAACAATCCGTGGTTTTACCATATTTTGGTTTCTGATTTTAATTTCTGAGTTTTAACTTTGAAGTCTTGGTTTGTTCTATCAAAATATTGTGCCTATTTAACCAAAAAAATTAGACATATATAAGCCGGATCTCTTCTTCTCTCTCTCTCTTTTGTGCCTTGCTCGAACTTCGAACCCTTCGCTGATCAGACGAGCTACAGTAGTCTTAAGAAATCATTCATTTAGCTCAACAAATTTTTAGTGGAAAATACTAAATGAAAACTAGTGGACATATATATATATATATTTTTTTTTTTTTGGAGTGGAGCAAATTCCAACAAACATTACTTTCCTTTTGTATTCAAACTCTCTTCTAACAATTCCAAAATTGTTATATGTTTGGGCCAAAAGATATGATGGGCTATTAAGCAATTGAGGTCCAAGTTCAGTTTGTGTTACATCTTCTACATTTTTAGGCAGGGGAACTTAATCTTGTCTGTTTTAATTAATGTTTTTCTTTTTCTTTCGGTTAAAATTCCGAGGAGTTGGGAGCCAAGATCCGTAAATCTCCCCCATTGGGATGCTGACATTGGGCTTCGACTTTGCCGATTGACCATCTGTTGCTCATTCTCTCCATTGATGTGTTTTCTCAATATGGTCGTTGTTATGTGATCTCAACATCCACTTCCTCTGAGCTCCTTTTTGTCTCTCCTTTATTATTATTATGTATCTTTTTCCTTCAGCATAACTCATATATACCAATATATGCTCAGCTTAAATGGATTTACCCCTGCCCTAATAACGAGCTTCGCCGTGATGTTTGTTACTGAAAATAAGCTAAATATAGTCACACAATTATCTTGTATACTTTTTCTTTGTCTATATTAACTATTAAACATTCAAATCCAATATCGTTTTCCTTTTGTTTCCACTCGTATACAATTAGATCTATGTTTATTGTTAAACCACAAGCTATTGTTTCTGAATTTCATTGTAAAGTACTAAAGGTTGTATTCTTCCCCCAAAACAAGTAACACTTCAGTATTTCACCTACCTGATTTGGTAACACTTTGATGACTCGATCGTTCTAATCAATTTATTGCTAACTATAAATGAACGTCATTGCTAACGTTTGCGGTTTCAAAGTGTTAAGTGCTAAATAAGTGTTACTGTTAAAAAGCCTAAACGCTAAATTAAAAGGTTACATAGAGTCACACAAGTCTACAGTTTCTTTGTGTTTCTGATACTAGGATGGGTAATAATTTTACATAACGATACCCCTAGTAATTTATGCAACTTCATTAATAATCAGTTGTATCGCTGTTTTTGGTCGATGGTTGTATCGCTGTTTTTGGTCGATGGTTGCAGCGACTGCCAAACAAACGACGTTTAGTTATCGCTATCGACTACCAAACGAATAAGATCATATATGATCATATGCGTTAACACCGCCGTTCTTAGTTACATATACTAAAATGACTAGGGTAAAATAAATGAAGATGAGTGTATTATAATGGGCTTACGAGAACGTGCAAGGGATATAAATGATGTCCACGATATGCTTGATACAACTAAAAGTTTATGAGTTTTAACGAAGTTTAGGATGAGATTTACTGTTAAAGATGTTGAGATTATGGTTAATTTCACAGTTTAGAGGTTAAATATGTAAACATTTTGGTAATGAGGAAGATAAATAGTGTTCTACATGGCAAACATGTAAGCATTTCTAAAAACTCTAAAAGTTTCCAAAGTTTAGGGACTTGAGAACCGAACAAAAGGCAGAGGGTTCAAGTTTTCCGAAATGAGTGAGCCCTGAAGGGGCTTTTCCACCTTTATGGGAAAATCTAATCAAGAAAAGCTAACTTCGATCTCATTTAGATAAGTTTTAGAAATATTTATAAAAAAAGGTAAGGAAAACTAGTTATATTACTAGAAACATATCTTTATTACCAAAAATATTTCTTAATATGATAAAAATAATGACTAAAAACGATATATAATATATAAAAAAATCTAACATTTAAATCGTGAAATTCTAATCCTTAATCTATATGTCCCACACCATAAACCCTAAAACCTTGTTTAAGCTCACAAATTCTTAATAAAAAATCTAAACTCTAAACACTAGCTACATAAATCGTGAATTGGTAATTCTTAAACCCCAAAAATCTAACCAAAGATTGGTAAACCCAATCTGATTAGTGTACAATAGGCCATTATAGGAGGGGAAATCTAAACCCTAAATTGTAATAGACAAACCCAAAAAGTAGGTCGTAACAACCCACGAGATAATAATATATCAAATGAGAGAACACTAAATCAAGGATTGATGAACTCAAATTTTTAGTGTACAATAAACCATCCATAAAATACATATAGCAAAGAAAATCTAAACCCTAAATTGTAATGGGGAATCCAAATATAATATCGTATAACTACGTAACGATATCTTAAATGAGGGAACATTAAATCCTAGTCAAGGATTGGTGAACACAAATTGATTAGTGTACAATAAACTATCCATAAGATACATATAGCATGAGAAACCCTAAATTGTAATGGGCGAATCCAAACATAATGCCGTAACTACCGAACGAGATGATAATACCTTAAATGAAAGAACGTTAAACTTGTTGAGATAAATATAAACAAGCAACACTTAACCATGAATAGACACTTACTAAGATAATTGGACATTTACATAAGCTTATAATTAAACTATTGAAAATATGATTAATTAAATTTATAGATATATTTGTCAAAAAAAATTGTAAAATGTTCCATAAACTCTACACTATAAATCCCAAATCCTAAATTCTAAATCCTAAACCAAAACTGATGCCATAATCCTTCATTCAACCTCATAACCTTGTGGCTACAATAAGTTATGGTCGATTGGTACTATTAACAGTTTCATAGTTATACAAATCATAAACGTGTTGAAACTCTCGAAAACTTATAAAATTATATGTATTTAGGAATTACTATAAATTCTAATATTAAGAAGTAACTGTGTACAATGTTTAGATTCTTTCATAACGGCATAGTTAATTATAGATAAAATTGTCGGTTATAGGATCATATGCATGCTATGCACACACATCAAACTTAAAAATGTTCGAAAAAATAAAGTACGATAACATATATAACATACATGACAAAGGCATCATATGCACATTAACACTTAAGCATCCAGCGAGACAACAATCGTGACAATCCACCAAAGCGACTTGTAGAAAATAATTTTGTGGCTCTTTCTCCCCACAGCCATCTGGGAATACTCGGGATGGTAAGTTTACGTCAATGAGAAAAACAATTACAAGTGGTTACAGAAACTGTAAACAATGACTAGAAACTATATTAAAGTAACAATTACTGTTTTTTGTGTGTAAAATTCACAAAGAAACATTCGCGATCACTGATACTTTTATGTGTGAGTAGTTTATGAAACTGAAAATCAAGTAAACTAGAAACATGAGTTCAGAAGCACAATTAGATTTGAAAAGGTATGCATTCGAAGCATATAAACAAGACAAACAAATTTACAAAATTAAGAATGTTAACATCACCATAAGGATTTTTTTTTTTTCCATCTATAATGATATTGATAAAACCAAAACGATTACACAAGGGCGGCAAAATCCAAAGCCTAACCGAGTCAAGAGCCAGAGAAACAAATTTCCGAAGACAAAGAAGAGCCACAAAATTTAAAAAAAAAAAAATGAATTAGACAACACAAAATCAGCTAAAAATCTAAAACACAAACGAAATTAAACCAGAGAACGCAAATTGACAAAGGAGAGACCCCAATCGCTTACTCCTTAAACAAAACTCACTATACCTAGAACTATTTTTCAAGATCAGAAAAATAAAAGACGAGGAGGACAAGCCACCACAAAACCATCCTAAAGAACCAATCTTCACCATAAGGATCTATCGGACTAAGCAAAATGAAATAAATAACCAAAACTCAGGAACATATGACTCGATAGGCGATTCTAAATTATCAATAAAATCAAATGAAAACCTCAAATGGCTATAGAAAAACCCAGAAACGGTCATAGTTTAAAAAGAAGAAGAAGAAGATATTCTGATGTTCCCTCTAACCACTTGGATACAGATAAAAATTTTAGTTATCTTGTGTGTGTCTTCAAAAAGATTGATGCCAAAACTATTATTTTTGTTGATCAGAATATATATATATATATATATATATAAAATTACAATTAATTGATAAACAACAGCAGATGAGGACAAAACGTTCTCAACACTAAAATTCTTTTAAAAACTTTCTGCTGATAAAAATAAAATAAAATTTGGCACCACTTAAGAAACGACAATCTTCATCTACTTTATCAAATACTCAGATTCAGACCATTTAATTATCTAAAGATCAAATTAAGATCAAATCCCGATAAAACTAGTTCTCAGGCTTAGGAGGGAAATTAAGATCCAAATCCAAGAACACACGTCGTCTCTCTGGGCTAAGATCAACCACCACAGACGACGATTCCGATTCACTCCTCGCCGTTTCATCATCGAACATGATCATCCCAGACCTGACCTGAATCTTCGGGAAAGGGAAGCTGGAATCGACGGAGACGGATCCGAGATTGAGATCAGGAATCGGCGACGATGATTCGACGGTGCTGCTTTGGCTGGGGCTCTCGTTGTCGAAGAAAGGATGAGAGAAATTGGTTTTGGCTTTGGCGCCGCGAAATTGAAGAGCGTCTTTGTCGTAGGCACGAGCCGCTGCTTCGGGAGTGTCGAAAGTGCCGAGCCAGACTCGAGTCTTCTTCGAGGGATCTCTGATCTCGGCGGCGTAACGACCCCATGGCCTCTTCCTCACTCCTCTGTAACGGTTTTCTTTGATTCCGCCGTCTCCGCCGTTACTTTTAACGGCCGCCGTTTTAGCTGTCGGCGCCATTTAGACAGAAAAAAACAAAAACTAATTTTGTTTTAATTAAAAAAAGAGAGGGCAAATTAGAGAGGTTTGTGTTGCGAGGAAAAGAGAGATTTGTGGTTTGTTTATAAAGAGAGAGAGATGAAGAGACAAAAACAGTCAACCGCGGTTTTGACTAAAGGGCGGCTGAGTGGCAGTTTTCGTAATTATTAGCAAGTTACGTGGCCTCTTGCTTTTGTCTCCACGACACGAACGGGAAGCCTTTTTTTTATTTTCTCCCTCTAATTAAGACTTTTTTTTTCTTTGCTTTTTAGTGGTTTTGTTCTTAATTGCTTTTAATGTTTCTTTTTTTTGGTTAAATGCTTTTAATGTTTTCTATCTAATAAATAATTTCATATAGTAATATGTATATATATGTTAATGTTTTTTTAATAGATATATTATGGGTTTTTCAATAAATTGCGTGGCTATTGTTTTGCAAATCTGAGGACCCCACGCGCTTATTTTGGCACGTGTCGTTTTGCTGCGAAACTCAAACACCTAACTTTATCACTATTGTGGTAAGCAGACTGCAGACAGCCACGACGTGCAAAATAATTAAGAATTTAAAGTGCGAGATTAATTATATATATTTCTCATTAAATTTAAACCAAATGTACTTTGTTACTAAAACCCGAGATATTGTAATATATTAGTATAATCTATAGTTTTAGAGGAAATATTATTGAAGACTTATCTTCTTTTTTCTTTTTTCCCACTTAAAGACTAATCTTCTTATTTATCTTTTTTCATAATACATTAAATTTAATAAGTTAAAAAATTAAAGCTATTTTAATAAACTTAAATAAATAATCTATATGATTAAATATAATATTAATGTTACATTTAATATTTTAATATATTTATTTTATATATTTCTTTAAATTTTTAAATCTTATCGATTAGTAACAATTTGATTGGTACTGTAACTATTATTTTAAAAATTGAATAATACCTGATTGGTAACAAAAACTATAGAATATGTGTCTGTTATTTAAATATTAAAAACTTGCTTTCGGCTAATAACCACCATAAAAACAAAAGTTTAGATTAAGAAAGCCGCTAAAAAGTATTTAAATATGGATCATAAATAAAATTTAACGATTATTGGTGTACAAAATTAGCTAAAGAAATACAATACTAGGAAACAAAATTTTGAATCTTTGGATAGAATCCTTTCCAAACCATTTTTTTTTTGGTTTCCAAACCATTTTTATTTTGCCAAGATTAGTCTATATGTAGTTACTTTAAATATTGTAGGCTAATAATACTAAACCATGAATTTTTCACATTTAAGATAGTTTACATTGATTAGATTGATTATGTAAATAAAAAAAGTAGAATAAAACCTCCACAGTTTTCACAGTCCAAACGCCAATCACCTCCATAGTCTATTCAAATATTTAGTTACTAATAAAGCAAATGGTACCAATTTAGTTTTGGTGTACTCCGGAGGAGATTGCGCTCTGCACCCTAGTTCAAACCTTACGAAAAAATGTATTTATCATATGCTAGTTTTGATCAAAAGAGATTACAGATCCGAAAGAACATGTAATTTCTTTAAAAAATATAATTAAACGAAAAAGAAGCAAATGGTAAGAACCTATTATTTAGTTATCGATAAAGAAGATGGTAAGGAAGAGAAACTTACGAAAACACTATTTTAAAAAATCCGAGCCAATATTGCAAATACTCAAACTGGTCTCACATGCGATTGCGGATAGCTTAACGAAGTAGGTTAGAAGAATTAAACCATATCTTAAAAACAAATCTACTTTTTTAAAGCATGATTACTGACTTATGTGTTGCTTAAAAAAGAACACAATTTGACAAAAACAAAATAAATCATGGACACATTGTATAGACCGGAATAAAGATCGATATCGGGTTAAAACCAAAGACACAGGGCTGCAAAAATGTCGGAGAACAAACTCTGACGAGAAGCATATTAAATACAGTTATCGTAGTATATTATAATATAATACCAATGTTTAAATAATTATTGTTGGGGATTAAGAAAAATAAGAGAAAGTGTTGGGATTGTGTTACCGGTTTCCCGGCTTTCCCACCGTTCAGATGCAATGCACCAGCTGCTTTCAAAGTTTGATAGATTCTTCTCCTCACAATTTTACATTATTTAATTGCACTTGGACTTTGAGGATAAATGGACCATAAATACTCGGTCTTCATCAAAACTGACTTTTTATTTTCAGGATAATTAATCCGTTTTCAAAACTTTTGGTATGAAAATATTTAGTTTCTTTTAAAAACATGTTAGTAAGTGTGTAACATTTTCTTTTTAGTGTTTTGCCGAAATATCCTTGATTTTGAAAGAAACTGTTTTAAAATGATGCTTAAAAAGACAGATTGAAGTAGGTTCTTCGATTACCGGAAACTACATCAAATTATAACTTTGATTGCAATTCAATTTTAATACTATATGTTAACGGAGTCTAAATAAAGTTTTCTCAGAATTTCGGCTATGTTGAGTTACGATACAACAAATATATATGCTAAATTGGTAATATACCAAAGATACAGTTAACAAAATGATATCCAATAAAATCAAAGTTATCAAGTTAAAAAAAAAAACGGATACATAAGTAATTCATATAAATTCGATAAATAAATTTACTTATCATCGCTGATAACTGAGTTACTTGCATATATTACTTACCACATACGAAAGTAGCTGCTATCTTTCATATGTAATCTATGAATATGATTTTAACTGAATATCATTTTTGTTAACCGATATCTTTAATTGCAAGTTTGTAACCAATTATGGTAACTCAACTATAAAAGAAAATTGTCGAGTAACTTGCTGGATGATCATTGATCAGTGTGCTTTCAATCTTCATTCCAAATTTTCATTTGAACGACTATCAAATTTTCAATAAATCATGGGCATTTTCAGCAAAGTTCAAAAAATCTTTCTAATAATACCACCAAATTTTTTTTTTTTTTTGTATATTGATTTATGGAAAGATGTTATGCAAAGTTTTTCATATCACAAGTTTTATAGATTTTTAAACCCAAGTTATATTATATTAGAAAATTCAAAATCAGTTATTCATACAGAGACCCAATACACGGTAACGCATCACTATTCGGATTTTTTTTATTTCTTTTGGACCACTTACTATTCCGATTAGATATGTAATTACGTTTTACGCGTTGAATGTTTTTTTAATCAGAACTTTGACGGATAGCTTTTGGATGAGTATACATGTCTAACGGTGGAATTGAACAGTGGAATATAATAAGGATTAAGGTTAATGGTTCAGAGTGGACAAAACAGTGGATTGATGCATGAATGAAACTCACAACACATGTGTGTTAAAAGAATCTTGACAAATTAAAATTATAAGGTTAATTAATTATTGGAACGTGCCGGGAAAAAATAACAAAGGAGGAGACTTTTGGATATTTTTGGTGGTCAAGATGGGGACATTTGAGACATTTGGATCAAAGCGTGTCCCTCGCTGACTAAATCTCATTCATTTGTCGCCTACCATATAATAAGCTCAAATCATTCAAAACACATGTTAAACTAATATTATGAATTCTGTAACTAACTTAAGTCTTTTTTTTTTTGTCAACTGAAATTTTTATATATTGATAAGGAGAAAGACATTACATATCGGAACCAAAGGCCTTAACTTCATCTCTTACTTCATAGACCCCCAAAAAAAAAACATCACCTGTACTAAGCCATTTGTGAAAACATGACCTATACAAAAGAATACATTCCACCAATGATACACGTAAGAGCGGCTTCATAAAAAAAAACCAAGAAAAGAGGATTAAACTCTCTCAATCTCAAAAACACCATTTAACCAAAAGGGGTGACTTGCTGCAACATAGGAATGCAATCTACCCTCCATAGTGACACTTTGAACAATGAGATTAGCTCCTCTATTCGCCTGCGTCTTTACCACCTCCACTTTCCACACTTCTATACCACTAATCACCTTCAACAACTCCGAAGCTTCCCCTTTGAAAGAGGGCCATGCTCTCGGCCTTTCTAGAAACCCTACTACGTTTGGGTCTTCCAAAGCCATAATGATCATGTTACATCTATGAGAAACCATACTCTCAAAAGCCCACAAGCACCCTAAAAACACCGCATTATCCTTCTGAAGCACATTAGAGAAAGAACGACGACTATGTAACAAAACAGAACCTCCCTCGTCTCTTAAAACCCATGCACAACCTGCTAGTAAATTCCTCCTAGACCAAGCAATGCCAATGTTACATTTTAACCATCTATTGGGTGGCGGTTTCCAGGACAGATCATGAACTATAACCGAAGGCTTATCACGAACCTGTGCAAAGGATTCTACTGAACTAATTCCATTAATATCATCATTCGCAGCATCATCCGAATCTCTCCTCTGTGCCAAAAACCACTCCTCCACATCGTCTACTATTTTCTCCACCGTCTCAGAAGCCGAGAAAACTTTTCCTTCAAAGAGAAACTCGTTTCTGTTTTTCCAAATCCGCCACAAAATCCATGGGAACTGCTTTCGAATCTGCACGGGCCAGGACCGGTTATCTCTATTAATCAATAAGTGATTGACATTAGAGAAAATCGAGCCCTTATCAAAACCAAATTCAGGCGCTGGGTAATTAGACATAGCCCAAATTAATCTGGCGGCTGGACAAGAGAACAGAACATGATTGATGCTTTCACCATTGAATCCACACGCTTGACATCTTTCATCCACTTTCATGCCTCTGTGAGCTAACAATTCGGCTACCGGTATTGCTCCACTAAGAACCTTCCACAAAAACACCTTTATTTTCGGATCAGTTTGGAGTTTCCACACTTGTGCCTTTAACGAGTTCACCGATGGTTGAAACGAAACTTCTTCAATCAAAACTTTTTTATTTATTTGAGAAGCTAACCAATAAGCCGATTTAACCGAGAAATCTCCACTCTTATTGTGTCTCCATACCATAAAGTCTTGCTGATCCACTATCGGTTTATGCTTTCTGATCTTTGAAACATCTTCAGGCAAGAAATGGAATTCAAGTTTTTGGAGGTCCCAATCCCTATTCCTTGTGTCAATTAGATCTTTAACCTTTAGCTCTATATCAATAATGGAATTTTTGATCCACGGAGCTCTGACCACATCATCTTCTAACCACTTATCCATCCAGACCATTATTGAAGCTCCATTGCCAACCCTTTTTAACAGCCCTTGGCACAAAAGATCTCTGCCGTGAATAATACTTTTCCAAGCAAAGGACGGCCGAATTCCCAAGCTCGCATTCAAAAAATCTGTGGATGGATAGCACCTGTTTTTCAAAATCTTCGCAAAAAGACTATCCGGTTCTTGAATAAGTCTCCACGCTTGCTTGGCTAAGAGAGCTTGATTGAACAATTGCACATCTTTGAAACCCAAACCTCCAATCTCCTTAGGAAGACACAGTTTCTCCCATCTTATCCAATGGATCTTCCTAGCATGATCACATGAACTCCACCAGAAATCAGCCATGGCTCCGGATAAGCTTTCACACGTCGATTTGGGAAGCTTGAAACAGCTCATAGCAAAAACTGGCATTGCTAGAGCAACCGATTTGAGCATAACTTCTTTTCCCCCTAGCGAGAGCGACTTCAAAAACCAACCCGATAGTTTAGATTTGAGTCTTTCTTTGATGTAGCTCAGAAGATCAACTTTAGAGCCACTAAAGCACTCAGGAAGGCCTAGATACGTCCCTGCACCCCCTTCATTGCCAATACCCAATATAGTTTGCACAACTATCTTAGCATTCACAGTAACCTTAGAACCAAAAGAGATAGATGACTTCGCCTTGTTGATCACCTGACCCGTAGCTGCACCGTACACTGAGAGAATATGTAACAGAGCCTGACTCTCACTCTCATTAGCTTTGCATGCAAACAAACTATCAACCGCGAATAATAAATGATGCAAATACGGTCCTCCCTCCTGAAATTGAATTCCAGAAATTTTCTGATCCTGTTGGGCTCTGTTTAGCAAATGAGAAAGACCTTCTGTACACAACACAAACAAGAAATGAGAAAGCGGATCACATAACTAACTTAAGTCTAAATTATATTTTTTTGTTTTCTAAAAAATATATCATTTGTTTGTTTAGAAAATGGACATTAAGATGTGTAGAGAAGTTTTGCTCTATAAATAAATAATCGTCATTCGGATTCGATAGTATAAGACTATAAGTAGCGTTGCCATCTATACAAGATTTTTGAATACGGGAGTTCGATTTTCATTTTCCACAAAATATTAAAAAATTAACATTGACAAAATAATAATAGAAAATAAACAGCCGTTCTAGATATACAAAATACAACAATTTTGGTTATCCAAATTTCAAAGTAGGTTTCTAAACATAAATGACTCAATATACAGTATATGTAAAGTTTACTCAAAAATGGAATTTTTTTTTTCCCATTTAAAATGTTTACAGTGGCTAATCTAGAAACACAGTGGGAAGTATTGATCGATGAAAAAAAAAAAAAAAGTATTGATCGATGATTTCGACCAACAAAGCGAGTCATCAGCCACTGGACCATTTGCTTTTCTTTTGAGATGTAGTTTAAATTCCAAAATTGATTTAGACTCGGAAAAAATAGCGGTGCAATATCTTTTCTTCTATATACATTATATGCAAACATAAACCTGAAAAAAAAAATCGTGAAAACAAGTAGCTATATACATTATATGCAAACATAATGGACTAGTGGTAGAATAGTACTGCTAGTTCGATTTCTTGCTGGTGCAATGAGCTATGAAAATTTAGGTTTCAGCGTTTGTTGGGTACTTCGCTACTCATCTGTGTTCTCTTGGATGTGAATCTTCATCATGCGATATGTAGCCCTCATGCAGGGCCGACCCTGAGATAATAGGGGCCAAAGAAAAAAAAAAAAATTTTGGGTTTTTCTTTAATGTTTAAAATTTTAGGGGCCAATTAGTATACATATAAAAAATTTAGGGGCCAATTTGTAATAAATTTCTTTACTAATTTTGAGAAAAAAAAATAGGGCCAAAGCAAATGTTTCTAGTTGCTCTGCCCAGAGCCGGCCTTGCCCTCATGAGTCATGACTGAGTTACGTTTTCAGGCAAACAAAGAAAAACAAGTGAAAGCAAATCAAGCCCTAGTCAGGATAAAATGTGGGCCTTATCATACTCCTGGGCCTTGCTCTATTTCTTACGTTCAAAAGAATCCATACAAGAGTTGAATTAATTAATAATAACCAAAGAGATTTCGTATTTTTTTTTTTTTTGGTTAAATGTTAAATGAGATTTCGTATTTCCAAGTGAACAAACAACAAGGTACATGCAAACCTCATGATCTTTCTCATTCATATGACGTGATAACCAAAAACAACTATTGACACCTCATAAGCCCTCTCTTAATTACATTATACATTTGATATAGAAAAAAGTTAGTTTCATAATTATACAAAAAATAATAAATAAATAAACAAGATATGGGCTGTAATCCTCTATCTAATCTGGTTTTAAATAGCTCAGATTCGGAAAAGGTAGGAAGATCATGCAAATCCTAAGAGTCTTGATGATGATGCTTCTTCATGTTTCTAACATGTCTATGTTTCTCATAACTACACTCGCTATTGTCATCATCTCTACCGTAATGGCAAAACCGTCAATCTCTACCAACAAATCTCCATCTCAAGATTTAGATCCTTCCTATAAGGTGAAACCCAAGAGCTTTTTACCAAAGTTGTATGGCGATTACGGGTTTTGGAACCCGACCCCAATTTACGGAGGAGGTTTTCCTTATCCCGGGCCAGTTCCTCATGGCAGTCTAGGTCCAAAAAAGAGACATGAGAAGCCTAAATGAAACCGGAAGATACGTTCTTCAACTTTGCTACTTACGGGTAAAGCTTTTGATATGGTGCTCTTCAAATACGGAAGTGCTAATTAAGGCTTGTGTACTTTTTTGGGTTTTATAAGGCTTGTGTACTTATAAGTTATAACTGCATATGAATAATGTCTTCGTTTGTGTTTTGTAGAATAGATACAGATAGTTATATACACATCTTGTTCCAATCTCTAATAAACCATGTATGTGTAATCAGGTATAATCTTAGAACATGTCATTACTAAAAATTATGAGCAAGGATAGTGCTAAAGAAACATTCCTATAATAAAAAACATGAGCATAAAGAGCTTAGCATAAAAGGAGACGCTTTATGACCAAAAAGTCTAGAATTTTAATCCTATGGCCACGAGCGAGTTGAAAGAAACGGATGAAAGAGAGACAAACCCTAACAAAAGATAATGTCTTACTAAATTGTTCAAATAATCTTATAAGTAAGGAATTCAAAAGATCACCTGGACTGGTGAACCCCAAGTCTTGACACTTATTAGGCATTTTGGGTTCAATCGCATAGTTTAGATATATCACTTTTAATGAAAAAATCAGCTATTTAATCAGCTAGTTACTTTCTTGCACAATAAAGCTCTAATCAGCTATTTCAATATCTATCTCTTATATTTTATCTTATGAGCTACAATCTACTTGCTTTGGATTTACTAACATATTCGATCTAAAGTCGTTAAAGTTTCTATCACAAAGTGAAATGTGACGAAATAACGTGTAAGAAATGCAATTTCTATCTATGCCAATTAGAGCGTGGTTTGCCACCCAATTAGACAAACAAAATTAATGAATATATGTAAAAATCTGACATAGAAATAAAATATTAAATCGATGATGCAACGTCTCTCTGCCACACAGGCTTGCAGCACTATGAGAAAAGTCTTCAAAAGAAAGTGTCATGTTACACGTTGAATATCAAGTCTAGATGGTCGAGGAAGCTGGATAAGTCTACATGGTTCGGCTTTTCTGATGGCAACCAAACAAGTCCACATCCTGCAAAGCCAACTCTAAAATTACCTCTGTCTCATGCTCTATAAAGCTGTTTTTAGGGATTTCACATTCAGCTAATGTTGCGCAAGTTCTAGATAGAGAAAATTGGAGACTTTCTTCTACTCGGAACCCAATTCTCTATTTCCTACAACTATGCATCCCTTCTTCTACATGTATTCATCGTGACAATGCTAAGAGAGATTGATTAAAGATTAAAGATTGATTACATGTATTAATTAATACGAGGATGCTGATAACAACCATCAATTCAATTTCGTTAGGTTTAGAAATTGGATAAATCTACAAAAATATCTTCTGACTTATATCGTCCTTAGTCAAATATCATCTGCCTAAGTGGCCTAAACAAATAAGAAAGAAAAAAACATCATTTGTTTTTCTGTTAACAAATGATAAAACTATTCGTTTTCACACTTGATTACTAAACTAAAAATTCAAACATTTTAGCCGTAAAGTCAAAGTAATGGCGTGTTGACTAAATAAAAATGTTTCCTAAGTATATTCTAATAATCCTTTAAAAAAGCCTTAAAACCGTTGACCACTTCAATGGCTTCGCTCCTCTTCTTCTTCCTCTTGTCCTTGGTCATCACTCGTCGTCACAATCTTTTGAACTTTCTTCCTCTTCCCTTCTTTCGTCTCTCTCCTCTACAATCCAATCGATTGAAGAATCGATGGCCTTTAATATCTCCCGCCTCGATGCCCAATCCGCCGCCGAGAAAGCCGTCTCGGTGATCGGGTTAGGTTACGATCTCTGCTCCGATGTTCGTCTCTCCTCTTGTAAAGCCACACCCGACGGGTCGAGGCTGGTCGAGATTGACCCGACCCGGAACCGAGACCTTGTTTTCCCCGGCGGGATCGTCGTCAATAACGTCTCGAGCTCGATTAAGTGCGATAAAGGCGAACGCACTCGCTTTCGCTCCGATATACTCTCTTTTAACCAGGTTTCTTCATTTTTCTTCTTTCCTTAGTATCCATAGCTTGATTTCCTGATTCGAATTTGGAGGAAAAACCCCAGTTTTGAGTGATTTTTTTCATTGCGTTGTGTAGATGTCGGAGAAGTTCAATCAGGATATGTCGCTTTCGGGGAAGATCCCATCGGGGATGTTCAATAAAATGTTTGATTTAAAAGGATGTTGGCAGAAAGATGCGAGCTCCGTGAAGACGCTAGCTTATGATGGATGGTTTATTAGCTTGTACAGTGTAGAGCTCGTTAGGCCGCAAGTAACTCTACGTGATGAAGTGAAGCGTGAGGTCCCTTCTTCTTGGGACTCTGCTGCACTTGCTGGGTAAGGTTCTTTAGATGCAGAGCTACTGCAATTTTGGATCTTTGTAGACGGGTAAGATTTGATTTTTTTTTTGTATTTTACAGGTTCATTGAAAAATATGGTACTCACGTAGTTGTTGGAGTAACTATGGGAGGCAAAGATGTCATTCACATGAAGCAGCTGCGTAATTCGAATCACGAGCCTGATGAAGTCCAGAAACTGTTGAAGCAATTGGGTGACAAAATATTTTCAGTTGATCCAGTTGAAAGTATCTCTCCTGTTTCTGTTTATTCCGGAAAGCCAAAGGTAAAAAGAGTCTTGAGAAGTAGCCGGTCTAGCTTTCGTTGTCGTAGCATTTCAAATCACAGTGCAACCTGAAATGTTTTAATGATTCTGCAGGAAGAGAGTCCTATCCAATTCGGATATCACGGGCCGTTGGGTGTCTCGGTTAGGCCTGCTGTTATCAGTACCTCCAAGAACGAGGTCCGCTTCTTCTAACCACTGATGCAGTGAATCACAGGGGTTTTCTTCTTAGCTTAAACCTGGAAATTAAAAAATTAAAAGTAACGTATACTTTGCATCTCCAGGATATGGTGAGCATTTGTGTCAGAAGAGGAGGTGTTGATATGGGGCAAAGTCATGATCGATGGCTCTCAACGATATCACAATCACCAGACGCCATATCGATGTGCTTTGTTCCTATTACTTCACTCTTGAGCGGTCTCCCAGGAACAGGATTTCTTAGTCATGCAGTGAACTTATACCTCCGATGTGAGCATTTTTGTATTTTTTGCTTTTGTATCTTAGTTACTCATTGGTTCATTCAGGTAACAAAGGTTGTATCAAATGTTGTAGATAAGCCACCAATAGAGGAGTTGCATCAATTTCTTGAGTTTCAACTTCCACGCCAATGGGCTCCGGTGTACGGAGATCTCCCTCTTGGACTACGCCGCTCAAAACAAAGTTCTCCGTCCCTTAAGTTCTCTTTGATGGGTCCAAAGCTATACGTCAACACATCAAAGGTACAAGTGTTCTTCACGTTGCTGTAGAAAATAAACCTTTGCTCAATCTTAAACTTTCAATTCTCAAAAACTGTTATACAGGTTGATTCAGGTGAGCGACCAGTAACCGGACTACGCTTATTCCTGGAGGGGAAGAAGGGGGATCATCTAGCTATCCATTTGCAGCACCTCTCTACATGTCCTCCAAGTCTCCACCTCTCACACGACGACACCTATGAACCCATCGATGAACCATGCCAAAAAGGATATTATGAAGCTGTGAAATGGGGAATCTTCTCACACGTATGCACCTTCCCAGTTCAGTACAACGGAGCACGGTCGGAAGACGCCGCCTCTATTGTAACAAAAGCCTGGTTAGAAGTCAAAGGAATCGGGATGAGGAAAGTTCTCTTCTTGAGGCTCGGTTTCTCACTCGTTGATTCAGCTGTTACACGTAGATCGGGCTGGGATAATCTCTCAGCAATCTCGCGCAAATCGGGTGTTTTCTCGATGATTAGTACAAGACTAAGCGCGGGATTAAGTCCAAGCCCGGCAACAATGAAGCCACAGTCGAAGATTGATATAAACTCTGCGGTTTACCCTGGAGGGCCATCGCCGCCTGTGAAACCGAAGCTGCTGAGTCTTGTGGACATGAAGGAGGTGGTGAGAGGTCCAGAGGAACCACCTGGATATTGGGTTGTGACTGGGGCTAAGCTTTGTGTTGAAGCAGGCAAGATCTCAATCAAAGCTAAATATTCTCTGCTCACGGTTGTGTCGGAGGATGCGTTGATCTAAGTTATTCATTCAGTTGCAACGACAGGTAAGGGTGTCTAAGTGGGTTGGATTTTTGCAGGTTTCAGTTTGTGATTAGCTTTGAGGTGATCTCATCAGGTGTTTTTGGGTTGTGAAAAAATTTATTTATATGTTGATGTAAATGTTTCATTGTATATTGATATTGTTGAATTTACTATATTTACATA
>OVAY01000282.1:0-62144 GCA_900406395.1 Kernera saxatilis | reverse complement strand
TTGTCAACAAAAAAAAAAATGTTTACAAAATTCAGATATAGATATACTTTAAATTTGAATACCTAAAATATGAAGGTTTAGATATAAGATCTACTCTTCTTTCGGGATACAGATCAGGTATGTATGGGACAAAGAAAGAGTCAACGGTAAATATTAGGACAAAGAAAGAGTCAACGGTAGACTTAAGAGAAAAAAGAGCGTGGTCGTTTGTAAAACTCGTAGGGGGAGAGTCGTCAATAATTACTGCTTTGAGTGTGGTTGTTGAATATAAAACCTTTCCTCTCATCCCCTTCAATTATTTTATTTAATTTTTTTTTCAGAAAAAGTAATTTATTTAATTTTGTCCCGGAATATTATTAGACGATTGATCGTCTATGTGTAATTACACGTTTTTCTTATTGCGAATGCTAAGTTGTGACTGTTGACAAAAAAAAAAATTTAAGTTGTGACTTGAAATATTTTATTGTGGTCGTAACTTTAGTTATTTAACTTAAATCTGGCTAAGCATTTTTTTTGGATAAAATTACGAATTTTAATATTTGTGTGGTTGATAAAAAATAATCAATATTATATTTTTTAGTGAATTTTTTATATATTTATAAAACATAACTTTATTTAAATAATATTGATGATATTGTTTGTATAATTTGTCTGTAACTCTTTTTTTTTTAATTACTGATGTTAAAGGCGGACATCTACAACGTGCAATTACAATATCTTGTTTTCACATCTCATTCAACTCTAGTGGCTTGCTCGGTTGCTCCACATGAAGTTTGAGTTTAGGTGAAGAAGTGAAACTATTCTTTCCGTGACATAAAATATTATGATACTTTTTCAAAATTATCTATAAACGCTCTTTTACCTAATTACAGCTTCTCCATTTTTGATATATATATGTTGACTTTATGTACTATTGGACAAAAATTTAGTAATAAAAAATGTAGTCTCGTATTTTTCGTTTTTAATCAATTTTCTCTAAATTCCATAACTATGTCATAATCTCCATCGGCTTCTCTTTTCAATTTGGAAATAATTGCGGTTCTCTAAATTATGTAATATCGCATGCATGCACATGCGCTTCACTGTTTATCATTTAGTTGCCAACGTTGGACCACACCCAACTTCCTCCGTATTTATTCACTTTTAATTACTAGAGCATGTTGTCCTTGTAAAGAAATATATTTTCTTACATTTATATTCATATATCATTAATGTATAATATATCTCACTTTTTCAAAAAGTTTTTTTCGACCTTAGCATTTTTAAATTTTTATTATAGAAGTAAACGCTGGCTGTTTTATTTTTATACATGTGAACGTATATAAATATGCAAAAGTATATTTAACATCTATTGAAAAAAAAAAACCTACAGTGAACGTCTATCATTTAATAAAATCGACAGTATCGTATTACTTGCCACCAAGAACAGTCGAGAAAGTGATTCATTGCATTACTATAAACTCATTTTTTTAGATCTTATATTCGCCGACCAAGTTTCCAAAATACTTTTTAGGTTTTATTATATCTAATTCCTTCACCATAATTGGATCGGGATGTTGGACATCATGAAGAATGTCAAAATCATTCATCGAGAAATCTGTTTCGACTTGAGTGATGCCAAATAATCGATTTTGTGTAGCTGATTTTTATTGCTGTTTTTAAGTTGTTATGAAAAGAAAAGTTCTTTCTTACTAATATACTTAAAAAAAAACACTTTTTTGTTCTTTTCAATTATACCAAAAACAATATTAATCTTTGGGTTTTTCATCCCAATGTAGTTTTATAATTATATTTCTCAATATTGGTTCCGGAAAATATATAAGCATGATTTTTATATGACAAATACTGAAATACACAATGGTTAATTTATGTTTTTTCTTTGCTCGTCAATGGATGAATTATGTTAGAAAAGAATTTTGTTTCAAAAAAACATCACACCATGGGATATTTGAAAAGTACACAGGATAGAAAAGTACACATCAGAACAAAAACGAATCATCATAATTAAAGTTGAGAAAAGTGGAACTGAAACTGATATCATGCTATTAACAAAAAAAAAAAAAACTGATAACATGCTAAACTTGTTTTAAAATAAGAACATAAAAACAAGATAAAAAATGCAGATAAAGACGAGAGATGTGAAGAAGTGGATAAAGATGCAAATGATTTGGGATTTCGTTGAGAGACCACCAATTCCACCAATCAGAGTCTTTTCTGTTGGATTCCGTTCACACCAATGCCCAGGCGAATATAATTATTTTTGTCGTCACAATTATCTGAAGCTTTAATCATTGCATTTAAATCTCTAACAAACCGGTAACCAAGAAACAAAATTTGCTATAACACATCAGCGTGCATCAGCAATTCAGCATTTGTAGTTCCTAACTTGCTGTATAGAAAACAACATACTTAGAAACTAAGTTTTTTTTTATCTCATAAATGTCAAGTATGACATCATATCGAATTATCGATCGTGATACGTTTTGAATCAAAAGGTATCGAGAATTCATAATATGATTTGAAAATGACATGTGATAAACGTCACTCAGTTCCTTTAGGAAACCAAATTGCTAGTCTATATATAAGATACTGCATAACGACATTTATAATAGGTTTCTTCATAAATTTCATTTTAACATACTGATTACAAAAATTAAACACTAACTTACCTACAAGGAAAGCGAACCGAGTTATTGTACTGGTTTAATTTGTATTATTAGTCGTAGCTATGCGGCGATCCCTTGTAAATTATTTATTTTGCAAGTTATCGTTTTGTTTTAATTTTCCTCTTCGTACAAGAAAGTTATATGATTTTTCTGTTTAGTAGGTTTGGAATTTTCATCTACCAATCAGTTTATAGAAATTATTAATAATCTAGTAAATTTGGTATATATATATTTATATTTTTTTGAAAGTTAACTTGGTACTGTATGTATTTTGATACCAAATTTGTGTATCTTGACGTTTTAACATATGGAATTGTATACAAAAGTTGTCTTGGCTAGTGTTAGCTAATGTAAAGATACTATATATGAACAATAGTAGGTGTGTATCGTTGTTTTCTGATAAAAAATATTTCATGTAAACCAAGTTTGAATTTATGTATAAATATACAGTTTTAGGATTCAAATTTGTGTTTGTACGTTAATCATTAGGAATTATTTTGGTTTTAAATAGTAGCAGTGGTTTACAAATTATATAATTCGGTGTGTAAAGTGAACAAAAAGGAAAAAAAGAAAAAAATATAGAGAGAAATAAAAAAGGAAAGAGCGGGGTTAATGGACGGTGGGGATGAGAACTGATGTGACGCATCCTAATCAGAACGGCTAATGTACAACTTGCTGCCGTAACGAGAGAGCGAGAGAGAGAGGTCCAGTGACAAGTGGCATGCCACGTGGGCCGGCGATTAAGGACTCAGAGTGAAACTGCCACGTGAGATCTCTCCACGTCCCGACAACATTCAAAGCTTCTTCTTCCACACCATCGTTAGCTCTTTTTCTTTTACCAGCTTATATATTTGTAAAAGAATATTTATATTTTACTGTAGATGTGATTTTAAGGAAATAATAATGATGGCTTCCAACAAATTTGGAAGATTACAAGCTAATAAAAGCTGTGTTTACTAGTTTGTACACATCATAGATAAAATGGAATATATAGATGATATCAGAGTATTTAAAATATCACTTTTTAAAAATTGGCACGTTAAGATCGCAAACATCTTGCTAAAAAAAAAAAAAAAAAAAAAAGATCGCAAACATCCAAATTTAATATAAACCCGGGGTGAAGAATCCACAATCCATTGAAAACCATTTAGAAGAAAAAAACAAAAGAATCCATAATCCAGTATGTTGTATCGAGAACTAACGAGGTAATGAAATGTGTGTTTAAGGTGATCTAAAAACTTTAGAAAGCATTTTGGCGATGTTTTAGCAATTAGCATGGTAATGATCGTTTAGGTTTAAGAAAATAATTTCAAACAACTATATTGTGCGACATAATATTGCATTATAGGATTTTTTTTTTTTTTTTTTTGAAACTGATTTTATAGGATTTATTTGATCTGAATTTATGTATCGGATTGTTGGACTTATAGGTCAGACGTCAACTGTATTACGTTTGAATGGTGGACCTTTTGATAGTGGCTAGTTGGTTCTTCCCGTATAAAGGAAGACTTTAAAGTTGTAACTTTATAAAGGAAAAAAAAATGTTGTAGCTTTATTTTAAAGATTTTGTCAAGTAAAAAATTTGGCCGCCCACAAAAAAATAAAAAAATTAGCCAGTTCTAAAAATCATCCTAAAATTATTTACAACTATTTTTTCTCTTTTTGTTCTTGTACGAAAACTTTTCTTTAAATTTAAAATTATATTCATTTCTTTACGACATTTATGTAGTTGAAAAAAAAAAAAAAACCCTCAACCAATCACCCAATTGATCGCCAACTTCTACTTTGCCTCGATCACTCGGGCCGGGCTTCCGCTAAGTGGGCCTATCTGAGCTTCGACTCAAATGTCTCTTATAATTCAATTATTGGGCTTTTCTGGACCGAATTTGTGTTAATACATTTTCTTTGTGTTTGGGTTGCATGACTTTTTCTAAAAGGAAGAGTATCAGAAAGAGAAGAAAAGGTTTAACAATATATTCGTTTTTAGTTTAAAATAAAAAACACGAGATGGGGTTGCTTTCATAGCTCTCCAGCAT
Organism: Kernera saxatilis; assembly: GCA_900406395.1. Taxonomy (NCBI): domain Eukaryota; kingdom Viridiplantae; phylum Streptophyta; class Magnoliopsida; order Brassicales; family Brassicaceae; genus Kernera; species Kernera saxatilis. Next base: position 57,442 of record OVAY01000282.1, on the reverse strand, counting down.
GGACAAGGACATGCACATTGATCATAATTATCGTACGCTAATTAATACAATTAATTTAATTAATATATCATGGGCACGTCATTGCCTCGCTAGAGTGGAAGGGTAAATATGTCATCTTGCACTCCAGGCATATTCCGGTCGGTCAATTGAGGAGGTTGAGCTATTGGATTTGCAATTTGTACAATAGAAATTGGAAAATAAGTCGGCAAACAATTCTCCTCGATTTTCCGTTTCAAAATTCTAACGGATATTTCGGATTTTGTTTCAATCTCGATCTAGATTCCGAGTTATCCTTTTTTCCGGCGAATTTCGATTTGAATTTGCGCCAGAGGTTTGCTGTTTTTTTCCGATCTGATCCCAGAGAACCGCATCGAAGCTTCGAGAGGAAAAGATGTTTAACGGGATGATGGATCCTGAGATGATTCGGCTCGCTCAAGATCAGATGAGCCGTATGTCGCCTGCTGATTTCGCTAGGATCCAGCAGCAGGTTTCTTAATTTCCTTTTATTTTCTTAGATTTTGAAAACGTTTCATTCATGTTGTTTTATCGTTCAGTAATAATTCCTGTTTTGAGGTTTAAAATCTCTTTCCGAGCTGTGTAGGTAATTTAGTTTTCCTATTGTTTCTTAGTTGATTGATGTGATAGTGATGATTAATTCTAGCTTAATTGCGCCTTGCAATTGGATTCAATAAACGCTCTTGTTGTTGCTTTTGCCCGTATTTTCAATCTGTCTCGCGTTTTCGAATTCTGTGTGGAATAATGTGTTTGTGCAATATTCTCCGGAGAGAAGCAATTCAGGAAAGTTATTTTGTACTGACAGGCGTAAGTACTTGTATGTGTTAGCAAACAAAAGACAAAAATAAGAAAGGACTGAATACGCCCGGAAACAATGATGTTTAATTTTGTTTGTAGCGGTTCTAGGTGATTTTCACTCTGTTCTGTGTGATAAATTTATGCCATTGTTTTTACAGATGATGTCAAATCCAGATTTGATGAAAATGGCAACTGAGAGTATGAAGAACATGAGGCCTGAAGATTTAAAACAAGCTGCGGAACAGCTCAAGCATACAAGGCCAGAGGATGTGGCTGAGATAGGCGAGAAGATGGCAAAAGCTTCGCCTGAAGACATAGCAGCTATGCGTGCCCAGGCTGATGCTCAGTTCACTTATCAAATAAACGCAGCTCAGATGCTGAAAAAACAGGTAATATTGAATTTGGGAGACAGGGAATCTTTGATTTTCTTGTACTTGTCTCTTCAAGTTATCACCTAGCTGAAAGCTGTTGGAAACGAAGAAACAGAAACGATTTGCCAAATAAAATCTGGATGTTGTCTAAACTTTTTGATGTTAATCTCATTTGTTGTTTTTTTGTTTGGCAGGGAAATGAGCTTCATAGCCGAGGAAATTTCAGTGATGCTGCAGAGAAATATTTGCGTGTAAGCCTGCATACATATTTGTCATGCTTCTTGACTTTCCAGTTTCTTTGTTACCAAGTAGAGTTTTATCTGTAGTTAATATGCGATTTTTTTTCTGCTTCTCTTACAATGCTCCTGGACCATATCTCAGGCGAAGAACAATCTGAAGGACATTCCATCCTCTAAAGGTGGGGCACTTTTGTTGGCTTGCTCTCTCAATCTAATGTCATGTTATTTGAAGACGAATCAGCATGAAGAGTGCATTAAGGAAGGTTCTGAGGTATGCTACACACCTTGTGTATGTTCTTGATTTTCTACAAATTCGTCGATGCTAACATTTCTACGAAAAAGAGAGATGGCAATCTTTTGGCTCTNGCTTTTTTTTTTTTTTTTTTTTTTCTTGTAGATGTAATAAATGATGTCATACAGTGCTTCAAGATCTATTCAATCCTGTCTTGGCGTTCTGCAGATGAATTTACTTTTTTTTTCATTAATTCAGGTTTTGGCTTATGATGCAAGGAATCTCAAAGCCCTATACAGAAGGGGTCAAGCTTACAGAGATCTAGGGCTGTTTGAAGTGAGTTCTTCTGTAGCTTATGGAAGTTTCTTGATATTGCTAGTCAATATATATGTGCGTACTGTAAATATGTCCTGAATATATGTTTTCTCATTGCCTTTCTAAAACTATAAGGATGCTGTCTCCGATCTAAGCAAGGCCCTAGAAGTTTCCCCTGAAGATGAGACAATTGCCGATGTGCTAAGGTATGGATTTTCATATTTAATTACTAGTACTGTCATGCTTGTCAGTTCTGCTTATTTCAGAGGTTTGGATATCGACATTTTGAAAATAAATATGACTTCAACTTTTATCTTTTTTAATGCAGAGATGCTAAGGAAAGATTGGCTGTTGAGGGCCCTGGCGAGGCATCTGCAAGAGGTAAAATCTTTTCTCTTATGAATTGTTCGAAATAATGTAGTGTATTTTGTCAGACCAGACGTTTCTTACCTGCATCGATGATCTGCTGAAAATTATTATTATCTTGTGTGGTTATTAGGTGTGGTGATTGAAGAAATAACTGAAGAAAATATTGTTACTTCTAAAGAAAATAAAAAACCATCTAACGAGGTTACTGGGACACGACGAGAAAGCAACGGTGGTGGTTATGCTCAGGGCGTAAAGACCGATGCTGACGGATTGCAGGCTCTCAGAGATGACCCAGAAGCAATCAGGTTCAACACCATTCCGAAATACTGTATAGATGTGTTGTTTCATCTGTTTGTCTCCCAATTATCATCACTTGAAGACAAAATATTAACTAAAGCATTCTTTTTCTGCTACATGTGCACGATTCTTATAATTTTCTTTCTCTTTTTATTCTTTCTTTGGCCTGCAGAACGTTCCAGAACTTCATTTCAAAAACTGATCCCGATACACTTGCTGCTCTGAGCGGAGGCAAAGCTGGAGAAATGTCATCAGACATGTTCAAAACTGCCTCGAGCATGATAAGCAAAATGTCTCCAGAAGAGATTCAAAAAATGGTCCAAACAGCCTCTTCGTTCAAAGGAGATGACCCTTTCGCTTCGACTGCGCCATCTGCAGGAAACGGGTTTGCACCCACACCTGATATGCTTAAACTCGCATCTGATATGATGAATAAGATGTCACCTGAAGAGCGTGAGAGGATGTTTAACATGGCATCGTCTTTGAAAGCAAACACTCCAGTTTCAACATCATACAGCAATGCAGAAGCATCTGAGCCACGAGAAAGTTTAGGAGCGAGTGGGATTAGTAGTTTTGTAGGTGAGTCTAGTTCTTCGGGTAATTCCTTCATGGCTCCAAGAAGTGGTTTCGAGCCAAGCATCCCTTCTGCTGCGCCGACTGACTTGCAAGAACAGATGAGAAACCAAATGAAAGATCCAGCGATGCGGCAGGTTTGGTCATTTTTCGGTTTATAATTTTCACCCATTCAAAAAACATTATGCAATGGTAGCTCATATAGTTCTTTCTCTGTATTTGGTAGATGTTCACGTCTATGATTAAGAACATGAACCCGGAGATGATGGCTAGCATGAGCGAACAGTTCGGAATGAAGCTTTCTCAAGAAGATGCTGCAAAAGCTCAACAAGCCATGGCTTCTCTTTCTCCCGAAGACTTGGAGAAAATGGTACGCATTCGAGGATGTGAAAACAGAACATTGCAGAGTTTGATTGTATAGTTCTCTCATTTGTCAAAAAAATGTTGTTGCAGATGCGATGGGCGGATCGGGCTCAAACCGGGATAGAGAAAGCGAAGAAAGCAAAGAAGTGGTTGCTCGGGAAAGGCGGGTTGATCTTTGCAATATGCATGCTCATTTTAGCAATGATCCTTCATCGTCTCGGCTATATTGGAAGCTAAAGGAAACAACGGACTCTTAAAGACTCAATCCTTGGTCAAGATCAGTCTTAGTTGGGTTCGTAGTTTGTAAAACTGTAACATCGACTCACTCCTTTTTTTTTTGTTTTTTGTTGGTTGCTTTTTTTAACCCACTTTTGTCTAAAGTTCTTTCCACCTTCTGTAGTGTTATAACGATATTACGTTTTAGATATTCGTTATTTTCATAGACACATAGTTATTTTTCCTCGTACCTTTCTCGACCAAGAGAGTAAAACTTTGTCGAGATGAAGTAATTATAAGCTCACAAAATCAACAGCAATGGTACTTATGTAAGCATCTTCCTGGAGAGACAAAAGACGAAAACCAGAAGCACTTCAACAGAGAAGAAAACTTTAATATCGATTAGCAAATATTTTTCTCTTCATTTAACCAAAATTTAATCGCTGTTGCTAGTCGTCGGGGATTGCACGAATCAAACAAATAAATGTATCCTATCGTCAACAATTGCGAAACGAAACATTTAGACATGGGTTTTCGGGTATTCGGTTCGGTTTCGGGTAGGACCCGATCGGTTTTAGGTCTTTCAGGTAGAGGGGTTTTGGACCCATTTGAGTACCGAAATAGTTTCGGTTCGGTTCTAATCGGTTTCGGATCGGTTCGGGTCTCAAATTTCAGAACCGGATTTTACTTGAAAAATTTCGGGTTCGGTTCGGTTCGGGTATTTACTACCCGAAATACCTAAAATATATCCGAAAATCCGGAAATATATCCGAAAATATCCAAAAATATATCCGAAAATCCGGAAAAAAAAAATAAAAAATATTCAAAATATCAAAAATATATTCGAAAACCCGATAAAACTTACAAAAATATATTCAAAATACCAAAAAATATACTTGTAATAACAAAAAACAATCACTACATTTAATATTTTTGGATAATTCGGATACCCGTTGGGGTATCGGTTCGGTTCGGTTCGGGTATTATCCGATACCCACGGGTCTCCAAATATATTATCCATCGGGTAAAATTACATATATCCGAAACTGAACCGAACCGGATATTTCGAGTCGGTTCCAGTTCGGGTTTTCGGTTCCGGGTAAAAAACCAAGGCCTACGAAACATGACCAAAACATTTTTTTTTAAATAGAAAGTTTCTGGTTACCTTTTTTTTTTACATTATTTCTAATTTTTATTATATTTACTCAAATGTATAATATGTTTTCCTTAGTAAGGAAAATTATTATTTTTCTTTAATCGAACACTATCATATAAGTATATAAGGTCATCTCAATTCAAACTCTTCTGAAAAACCCTAAGCATCTTTCTTATCTCCCGCTGGCTCGTTCCCTGTCAAATCTCAGATTGCTTTCGCGCGTGATTCCTCAAAGTTCATCCCCAAGATAATTTTCTGCAAGAAAGTGAAGTTTGATTCTGCTTGGTAAGACACTGTCAGGGAATGTCATCTGAAACGAACCCAGATTGATCTTTGCAAGATGCATGCTTGTTGCGATGAGTATTCATCGTCTCGTAATTATGTTGGAAGCTAAAGAAACAATGGACTCTTAAGACAGTAAGACTCAATCCCTTAGTGATGATCAGATCGCTTTTTTTAATATTAGAGAGAATAACGTTATTTATTTTTTAGATAATCTTTATTTTTATAAACATAATAATTATTCTTCTCGTACTTTTCTCGACCAAGAGTGAAATTTTTTTGTCGAGATGAAGTGAAAACAGAAGTACAGATAAAGAAAAGACAAAAAAATATTCAGAAGAATGAAGTATAAGAGAAGGAAACACGTGTCATAATGTGGGACCCATCTAAATCACAAGTCGTTGTTTTTCTTTAATGGCTCGAATTACATTTAAATAAAAAATAGGAAAAAATGAACGTCGTGTGTGAGAAAAGAGAGAGAGAGAGTCAATAGAGACCACGCGCAGAGAAAAGAAAAAGAAAGGGTCTTTGTCTTTGTCTTCTTCTTCTTCTTCTTCATCTCCCTCTCCTTTTTCTCTCCCATTATCTTCGGGGAATCATGAATCTAGGGTTTCGTTTCCTCTCTTAACCCTAGATTTCTTCGATCGTGTTGATCAGCCTATTATCTCTTTCATCTCCGTTAGCTCATCACCCGATTCATCTCGATTCCCATGGAGGTTAGGGTTTTTCTTTGATTTTCATTTGTGGGCGCAGGGGAATCAAATCGAATCTAATTTAATTTCTTGTTCTGAGACAACGATGTCGATCCCGGAGCTTGTTACGATTTTGCAGTGGATAAATTTTGATCCGATTCCACATAGTTGCATAAAACTCTTCTGCAAAATCCCCTTGTTTTTCGATTTTCTTAATTTATTTATTTGGGGCTCGAAGCCATTTTGGATTATCAAGGTTTCCGTGTTGAATTGCTACCATTTCTCTAGATTCTTGGCCGTCTTGGATTTTGATTTCGACAATTAAATTTCAGGGAGCGGGAGATACGACAACATCTGAGGGGCATTTGACATCAGCAGCAGCTTTTGTTGAAGGGGGAATCCAAGATGCTTGTGATGACGCCTGTAGCATCTGTCTTGAAGTCTTCTGCGAGAGCGATCCATCAACTGTATGTATCAAAATTATACGTTTTTTCATTAACTCACATTGATTCATTTTTGTTTTATCTCCCTTTCTCTCGCAGTTGACTAGTTGCAAGCATGAGTATCATCTTCAATGCATCCTTGAGTGGTAAGCTACGCCTCCTGCATTTACCTCTGTTTTAGAGCTCTGTCATGATAGAAACTCTCACCGTGTGATCAGTTAACATAAATATCCAAAAAGAGTTGTTCTTATAGAATTTTTGGTTTGTCATTCATACTCCTTGTCTATAAAGAACAAGCAGAGATTTTTGAGGAAATGGGTTATTGGTTTTGGGATCTTGGGGGGGGAAGTGAGGAGATTCAATTAACAAACTCCTCAAGGGAGGAGAGAAAAGAAACTCTTAGTAATCAATACCTCAAGCTTTGTATTTGTGTTTCTTCTTTGTGCAAGCTGATCAGATCCGTGGCATTTATATTTCATCTTTTCAGGTGTCAAAGGAGTTCACAGTGCCCAATGTGTTGGCAATCGATCAGTCTCAAAGACCCCACAAGGTTAATTTTGTCTCCACATAATACGTTTTAGTTGTTTTCATTGGTAACCTAACAATGAGTGATCCTTGATATGTGTTTTCAATGTTTCCACTTTCCAGTCAGGAGTTGCTCGAGGCTGTTGAACAGGAGAGGAATTTCCGTTTCAATCCATCTAGAAATGCCACCATATTTCGTCATCCAACTCTCGGCGATTTTGAATTACAACATGTATGTCTCTTGTGTTATCATTTTGAGTTGATTACATCTCTTTGCTAGTGAATTATCTAAATAGAACTCTATCTTTGTACAAATCTTCTTAAATGCAGCTCCCAGTGGGGGTGGATAATGCAGAGATTGAAGAACGAATCATTCAGCACTTGACTGCTGCTGCTGCTATGGGACGAGCAAGACATGGGGCAAGAAGGGAAGGCCACAGAAGCAGGTCATCAAGTCAAGGTCATCCACAGTTCATGGTGTTCTCTTCGCATCCTAATGCTTCTCCTCCTCCACCTCATCCTCCCATGCCTTCCTCTCCATCTCAGAGAGATGAGAGTGACACAGTCACACACCTTCCTCTCCCTTCTCACAATACTTCAGGGGAGGGTTCTGTTCAGTCAAACATGCAGCCACCAACTTCTTCTCATCATCGCCAGGTTTCTCCTTCGGCATCTGATTCAAACAGCAGGTCATCACCTGAACTCTCGCCTTTTATTGTATCTTAATACTGTTAGGTACATGCAGCCAATCTGGCCTACCTTTGTTTCACCATACACAGGTCTCTTAATCAATCTTCCCCAAGTGATCAAGATAGAGCTGGACCATCCGAACTCCAATCATTTTCAGAATCTCTGAAGTCTCGCCTAAACGCTGTCTCAACGAGGTATCCCATTGCTATCTGGCTAACTTTGTCCTGTATATGATTTTTATCAATTCTTAAGTGATTCCCGATGCACAATGTAGATACAAAGAATCGATATCAAAGAACACGAGAAACTGGAAAGATAGATTTTTTTCTCGCAACACGTCCATGGCAGATCTTGGTTCTGAGGTTAAAAGAGAGGTCAGTGCCGGAATCGCCACTGTGTCCCGCATGATGGAACGTCTAGAAACAAGAGAAAACAGTAGACCCAGCACTGCAACTGTATCAAATGGCTCAGAAAATCACACTCCTGAATCAAACAATGAGCGTACTAGATCAGATGCAGGTGATGAACAACACTCTTTGAATGAAAGAGGTGTTAAAGGAACATGTGCGGCTGGTTCTGGTTCAAGCTAATAAACAAGTGACAAAAGGTAATTTTTGACACCCTTGATTTATCAAGTGGTTGTTCCTCAACTCTAAGATCTTGGTCTGTTGTTTTTTCTTTGTCTTTGCAGAGAGGGGAAGATGTTGTTTATTGTGAAATTCTGATATATATGTACACTACTAAGTCGGAAGTTTCAAAAGTGTGGGAAGCATAGGAAGAGTTTCTGATTCTCAAAAAATAAAAAAAGGTTATATGACCACAAGGAGGCTTGCCTTCTTCTGTGTTATGTCAAAAGAAAAAACTAAAAAGGAAAAAGGTGTGTGGTGTTGTAAATTGACATTGTCGTTCACATTACGGATTTCTATCAATTCTGCTTAAAATGCTATTATTATGATGTTACATTGTTACTTACCTTATGTATCGTCAAAAACTTGGCCAAGCAACTGTGTTTGTATATATTGATTAAACGACAAAAAAAAACATTGTGTTGAATAATGTCAGTTTAATGGATCTAATGTGTTTATATATATAGATAAAACGAAAAAAAATATGGCGCTCAATTTAATGTGTTTATTTTCAAAACTCAAAATCTAGGCTCATCCAATCAAATTTTGAAGATTTTGCTTTTCTTAGTACTAGTTTTTACCTTGTCTTTGCCTTTTTAGTGAAAATTTCAAAACTATATAACTCTAGTTTTTCTCAAATTTAAGCTAAAAACTTTACAAAACCTCTATCCATTCAGGAGCTATGTATCTGCAAAGTACACTCATTTTGAAGTTTTGTCTTGTTCTAGTTTTTTTTCATCTTAGTTAAAGAGCAAATGGCATTCTGCGTTTCAATACAAACTACAACCCGGCCTTAAACTCCAGAAACAGCATGAATTCATTTGCCAATCAAGGGAAAAAAAAACGAAAAGCCTTTTGTACCCAACCACATCAACATTCCAGGAAGAGACATTTCTTGATAAAATTGCCTGAAAACCGAAACGATTTGGCTTTCATCTCTTTCTCTTGGCACCAGCGCCTCGTCCTGTAGCTTTCTTCTCAGCAGAAGCATCTGCTGCTTTGCCTCTGCCTCCTCGGCCTTTACCAGCTGCCTTTCTTGAACCAGAGCTTCCAGCTCCTTTCAAATCCACTTCAACTTGGATGCCTGCAACCCGATTGTAGTTCGTTAAAGACTTAGATATGATGCTCAACAAAATCCCTCCAGGGAGAGATGTGGAGTAAAGATTTTGGCAAGTCGTCGTCGTCTAGTTCTAGACTGACTGGTTCTCCAAAGGAAAACACAGCTGATCAAAAAGGAGTAACAAGACCGACCTCTAGCATTCAGATTTTTTAGATTTGACTCCAGCTTTTCTCCATCAGTTGCTTCTTCTGGAATTAGCAAAACAGAGAAACCCAGTCAGGTCAAGTAGTTCCAAGTTTCATCAGAACCAGTTACCTGAATGCACTATAATATTCACAAACGCACAGTACCTGATTCTTCAGCGTCTGATTCATTTTCTTCTTCATTTTCTGCTAACAGCTCGCCATCTTCATCTCTCAAACTTTCAACAGTTGGTTCAAGCATTGCAGCTATTCGCTTCTTCGGCGCCTTTTTCACTCCCGGAAGCTGCACCATGTCAGCAGCACGCACCATTCTGGTTTTACTCGTCTCATTATATTTTTTAGTCAAAGCTGATTTAACTGCAGGTGGAACACCCTCCAATGGATTTGCACGTCCCTGATTTGTAAAGTTTGCCATACATTAGCGAAGATTCATTGTCACAGCTGTGGCAGTAAAATTCCGTGAAAAGGGAAATCATGTATACCTTAAATTTTGTCAACTCCATAATAGTATCAAAGTCCTCCTGGCTTATAGAGTAGGAGTTCATGAACTCAACAACTTCTGAAACAGCTTCATCCTGGGTAAATACGTTCACATATATAAGATCAAGGAACACACAACATAGAATATCTCACTGTATTAACCTTGTCCTCAATATTATAAAAACAAGTGTAATAGTGAGTTCATGAACAAGAAAGAAATATTAATAAGTCAAACCTTAGGCAGTGTCTGAAGTGGACTCGTCAAGCGATTCAAGAGAAGGGGAAGATAATCAACACGAAGAGTCTCCCTGTGTTCAAAGTTGATGTTAGTCAGAAAGTTAAAATAAGAAAATATATCACATATCATTGATAAAAAGAAAGGCAGGAGGTTCACAAAGCTGACTTTTCACAGACGGATGAAATATGAAGAAGGCAAGGTAGCAGTTAATTACGCAATGTCTATGACTTATCAAAGTAGTAAATTGCGAAGAAAAAGAAATATTTCATAAAGCCAACTGTACAGGTGGAAATAACCTTCCAGAGCTGGATTCACCGGAAGCAAGGACATGAACATGCAGATCCTCCAGCAACCTTCTATTTTTTCCCGCAGTAGAATTTTTGCCAAGCCACCCACCAAATCTGTTGAAATTACGCTCTCCCTGCATTCAACAATTGTGTCCACAACTATGCATTGTTAATCTGAATCAGGATATTTTAGGCAGCTTCTGAGCTAACAGTAGAAACAGGCCCAAACCATAACCATAACCATACACAATATAAAAGAAATGACCTAGAAAAGAAATGACTTTTACGAAACCATGTTTTTCAATAGATGAGTAGCGCATTGCAGACTTAACTTAAATGCAGAAAAATGCGTCATGTGGAATATGGATATGCATCATCAGAAAAAGGAGGCACACTGAATGCTAGCAAAGTTTCCAGGTCACATCCATATGGTGTAATGAACTTTACTGAAAGACCATTACCTGCTCAAATATCTCCCTTGATCCATGCAACAATGAAGCTCTATTCAAACAAAACAAGTACACGTCAGTTCTCTAGTATTAGAAAGCACATCATGTTCTATCCCATAAATTTTACACCTGAGAACAGAAATCCATACAATGACACAACACATATGTTCCATGGCAGTATATGATTTATTAAACTTGATCAAAGTAAAACTTTAGGTTTAGAAAGCGTAGAAACAAAATGAAATTACTAGGGGATAGGAAATGGAATATTCATCGGCAACACAAACTTCATGTAGAGAGAAAAAAAAAATAGCACTTTTGGTAAAGAAGGATCAATCTTATTCTAAAAAAACTGGAAGCAACTTACGGGAGAATAGAAGATGCAACACAGCAAGACTGAGAGAGTTGCCATTGCCTATATCTCCGAATCTGCACGTTGATAATATCTCCATCTGCGATAGATTCAGCAGCACGGGCAAGGGATTCCATTCGTTTGGCCTCATCTTTGCCGGTTGAACTTGGCCTATAATTGAGATAGTTTTCCTGCCCAGAAGGAAAGAAAATAAATAGTCTTTAAAATTTAGCCAGTAAATGAGGTACAAATTTCAATGATCTATACATTCTCATGTAGGAATTTACATGTTCTAGAAAGCACTAATGTCAAAGGAAGCAGTGAATTATTTTCCGTTCCAAAAGATATAACAAAACAACCCCCTACGTATCCGAATAATATAGACCTGTATAAGAAGGGGAACCAAATCAGGATCACTCATGCTTAGGTCAATCCGTTCATCCATTCTCAGCTTCCCACCATTATAACCAAATAACCTGAAAGGAAGTCATTAACAGTTAACAAACTTGCTACTACAAAATAAGGGAAACAACTTCTTTATATACAGCAGCTGTACGAGTTAACTTCAGACAATTTGGCGATGTCAAACACTTAGAGACCATTTAAGATACATTACTATGTGCATCAATAAAATAAACCAAAACGACTTGAGACATTACTTGTCAACAGCTGTGAAAGGGGAAATATCTTCATCCTTTGCACTGCTTAGCAGGCGCTGCCTGATATCATCGTAGTTGATGACTGACATGGACAGGCTCATATATTGGAGCTGATTTAGGGCCAACCGTATATCACCATTCACTCTCTCAGCGAGTTCCTCGAGAGCAATCTGACAAAAAGGTTAAATATATGATGTGCAGGGGAAAAAGTGGTAGCACATAACACCCACCACCAAAATGCTTATTAAGATTAAGCAGAAAAAGACGAAGCATTTGAATACAGGATGAGTGGCCACAGACAACACAGGATTCAAGTTCTATTCGTAAGTAGTTGTTCTATTAAAAGAGATCAAATAAGAAAAAAGTAGGCGTTAAAAGGAAAGGAGCAAAGGACAGTGCTAGCCTTTTACCTTGCATGACACATACTTTACACCAATTTGTTTAATTGGTAAAAGGGGCATTACATGAATCGGATTATTCACAAAGACAATAGTCCCAAGCAGATGTAAGATTATATGGAGTTGGCTAGCAATGACTGACGGGGGCTAGCTAAATAAAAAAATAATTAACAGAATCTTACTTCATTAATTTCAAGGCCTTCTGACTTAGCAACATGCATCAGCCTTTTTGCCATCTGTAATGAAAGACAAGTTGGTTTCATAAGAGAACAGACATTTATAATGATAAAACAGAGGATATACGCCCATCCAGATCCTAAATGACACTGAAAATTATTAGTTTTTCTTTTTGAACATAGGAGCTTATAGAAAAAGGTCTGACTACTAAGCAGGTGCGAGAGTTGAGGTATTTCCACAATATCTCTTTCTTCCAAGTATAAACGGGGAATTTCTTGTCAACTACTAGAAAAATGATCTGAGGGTGAAATTAGAAAAAGCCAATCGAGAGCTCTAGGACTATAATGGTACAAAGCAACCATGCCGAAGAGACCGCCATTGGTCCATTGCATCCTCTGCATAATCTTATCAAAAGACAATGCAGAAAGGTTTGCAGACAAAAAAAAATAAAAAAGACAATGCAGAAAGGAAAGATACAATCATCTAAACCAACCTGCTGTTTCGTGGGCTTCCGGAAATTGAGGGGCAGACAGTAGTTTACTAAACTCTTCAGTTTCTGACTGTAGCGATCATTACAAATGCAGATGATAGGAATCTTTGATATTTTAATGCTAGCAATAAGATCAGCAACACCTCCCCTGTCGCCTGCAGACATCCCATCTACTTCATCCATGATTAGAACAGTCTTCGGATGCTTTGACCTGTAGATCCAATTTTCCTCCAAGTCAGGAAAAAAATACAACCAGCTAGGACCAGTTTACCAAAATTGGGGGAATGAAAACAAACACCAACAAACCTATCCATGTTAGCAGCCATGGCTTCATTATTAACAAGTTCTTTTACAGTATTTGCATTGCTACCACCAATTCCTTTAGCAATCTTCGAGTCAGCCTTTCCACGACTGTCACTAGCATTAACCTAAAACAGAAAGTAAAAAAGTATATCTTTCAAGCAAGGAACGTGCAAGAAATTGATCATAACCCAATAAAATTGAAATAAATTTGAGCTAACCTCAACTGCCTGGAAACCAAGCATCTGACTAACCAACTTTGCTGATGTTGTTTTCCCAATACCAGGTGTTCCGCTCAAAAGTACAGCCTTCTTGGCACCAGCATCATTTAATTTCTTCCCCTTTCCTTTACTTCCAGTACCTCCAAATTGATCATGCCAAAGGGACAGCCATTTGTGAAGCTGATTAACCTGCAATCGATATAATAAAGGGTCCATCATTTTCATGTCGTTGAATAAAAAGCAACATACAGTAGTTTCGATCACATACAATTGACTGATTCCCAACAATCTCATTTGGAACCTTCGGTCTGTATTTTTCCGTCCATGGCAAGGAAGACTGGATAATTTTCTTTTTTCCCTTAGCTGGGGAAGAATGTGGGGGAACCTTGTGGGACGAACTTTTTGCTACAGGTTTGCCTAGAATGATTGAACAACTATTAATTGTAAGGATAACTGAGAAGAAATGGCAACTGAGTACATGGCTCAAGCGTTTATTGAAGCAAAGGAGCAATGTCTGGAAACAGGTTATCAAACTGAAGACACAAATACCCAAAGTGCATGCTATACAGCAGTACAGGTCATACCTCTTGTCTCTTCTTTCTGAGGACTTATCTTCGGCGGTGCACTGAATTTTTCAGTGCCTTTGTTTGTCCTTTCAGGTAGGGACTTTTTTACGGGTTTAGAGGAACGGACCATGTCAAATAGGCCATCCTCTGTCAGGAACTTAGTCCTGAAAAAAATATTATAAGTCAGGATGCTAGAAGACACAAACACATCTCAAAACTTTACTGTAATTATATGCAATCAATGAGCACACACCCCAGCTCTTTAGCTTTTTCGGATTTCCTTCCGCCAATGTCTTCATCACACAAAAGGTAAGTCTGCAAACAAGGATTGTAACTTTATGCCATTAGCTTCAGTCCAACAAAAAGAAAATAAAAGGAGTGATGAAATACCGTTTTCTTGCTAACCGAGCCTGTAACACGACCACCATGGCGCTTTATCAAATCTTCTGCTTCTTCTCTTTCTAGACTGCAATGTCAAGAAGGGTACAAGAAACTGTAACACAAAAAACAAACGTGTGAAAAGGCAAGAAGTATGAAAAAAGGAAAATACCTATCAAGTGTCCCACTAATTACAAATGTCAATCCAGCTAAGCAATCAGGGGTGCCTTCAGGAACTTCCTGAAAAACAGAGATAGGTCAGTAAAACATTAAGACCCCAGGTAATAGTCAAGTTAAGATAAGACCTTCGGTCAAGTAAAGTATTGACCTTTTCTCCTTTATGCGGTGGGTCTTTCCTTTCACCAAAATTCATAAACCCACCTCGCCCTCCACCTCTACCTCTTCCAGCAGTTGAGGCCCCTGATGCAGCTCTACCGCCACGGCCTCTTCCGCCTGATTTTAGAGGAGTCTCCTTTTCTTGGGCATCTTCACCATCATCATCCTCGTCAATATCGACGGTTTTAGTTGCGATTCCTCTGCCTGACCCAGACTTTAGTTTTTTGCTGGGAGTGCTATCACGAGTCTTCCTTGAACTAGGTACATCAAAATCGTCATCGTCGTCGTCAACCTTGACAACCTTTCTTGGACGGGGCTTGCCTAAATCATCAGAATCAGTCTTAAGTTTCCTCTTGGCAGGAATTTCTTCCACCTCTTCCACCTCTTTCTCATCTTTAGCTTTTGTTTTTTCTTTACCAAAATACTTGCTCGTTTTTTTTCTAGCAGCAGTTTCTATGTCTTCACTAGCCTGTCAATCAGCTCCAAGTGTTTAACAGAAATAATACTTTTTTCCAGTAAACAAACCAAATATCTATGATTATAAGAGCAGCTAGCATTTGTGTCGCCTATAAGTAACTCTCAAGTGGCTCTGGAAACAAATAAAGACAAACGAAACAAACAATAAGTGTTTCAAGTTTCTTGCAACCTCACAGAATGCAATGAGAATAGGGAACACGTTACAAAGCAAGAGCAATTAACTTCCGTCCTGATTGCAGAACCTATTACAATGTATTTACCATACCAAACATATAGAGAAGAAAACCGCACCTGCTCTAATTTTATGGGTGGAGTCTCTGCAGCGTTCTTCACAGCACCTGTCTTTGAAGAAGTCGATTTTGGAGCATCTCCATTTCCCTTTTCATGGGCTTTCATAAACCACTTCCTAATATCCGACTGCAATTCAAGTACAATAAATGATATCTCTATATCAGCCCATAGTCAAGTAGAAAATATCTGAAACCATGATTTTCTGGAGAATCAAACAATAAATATAATGGAAGGAAGAAAACGAAATTTCAACTCACCATTAGCCCGTATCGAGAGTTGGACTACCAAAGAGCACAATGCTGCAGCAAACCAAAAGTTAGAAGTTGGAATAAACGAAGACGCGTGATCGAATGAAGTGGAAGCATGCATAAACCCTAGTAACAGACAAGATCAACAGAATCCAGCACTATATTTTGTCGAGGCAGAGGCTTCTAAATTTAGGGTTGTCCATCTTACAAAATAAAAGAGAATAAGAGAAAACGAAACCGAACCCTTGCTTCTCCTCCGGCGAATTTTCCGGCTACAAGCGATTTAGGCGAAGAAGAAGAAGAAACGGTCGCCGAAACTACTAAAGGCACACCTCTTTGCAGTAAAAGAGAAGAAGTTTTAATTGAATCCCTCGTTTTCCCGAAAACGTATGATAGAAGCTGCGAAGTTTAGAATGTTGACATTTAACCCAATGATTCTCCTTCCTACCCGAACACCCACAGATGGAAAACCCTAAAAAAACCGGTAAAACCAGATCGAACCGGTTACCCAAAAAAACTGGTTTAAGAGTTTCACATATTGTTTTCGAGTGCGAATCTCTTTTTTTTTTCTTTTTTTTTTCCCATTCACGAAACCGAAATCGAGAATCGAATCTCTCAAGGAAAACAAATCGTTAATTTAGATGTAAAGCAATTTAATCCTGGTTTCCAGATTTTAAAACGGTACAAACAAATTTTTGTTTTTTTGGGTTTGGTTCGGTTTTTCCGATTACAGTTTGTAATAACTTTTCTGTAAAGATGTTTAATCCAGGCTTCCGCTAATATCATATGTTTCTGTTATAGTGTTGTTGTGTTAAGTGATGCCTTTATATTTCTTCAGATGCATTTGATTCAATACAAGCCTAACTCCGTTCTAGGAATGCGCTAAAGTTGTTTACGTATAGGTCAAGAAATCAGAGATCATAGACAGCAACGAAGTTCATCAACACACTCCCCATCCAAAGCTTACCATCTTTCTCTTCCACTTCACTCACTGATCTCACAACTTTCCCTTCACTATCTTCCAATACCTTCATAAGCTTCCCTTCAGGGCTATACTTTACCACCAACCCGTGCGGCCACATCCCTATCTGGAACATGTAGTGTGTTCTTGCAGTGATTGGGAGTTTCAGTATGAACATCCTTAACTTCGGGTATCTTGCCATTATGTATGAGTAATAGTTGCGCTTGCAATGAAGCGCCACCCAAAATTCACCCTTTTTGTTTGTCCTTACGTTATCAGGATGCCCTGGTAACATCGCAAACACATCTGAAGTTCCAGCTTTCTCGCCTTTTAACCAGTATCTTCGTAGGCTGCATCCAAACAAAAAAACGATTATTTAGTTGTAATGGATCGAGATAGTCTTTAAATGGTACAAATAAATGAATTCGTTGATGTATACACACAAACAGATATTTTCAATTCTCATCAAACAACCAGTTATAAGGGCTTATCTTAATCTTTTTTCTACTAGAAAGGCATCTCATTCAAGGTCTATTTACACTTCAAGATAAGCCCATCACCAGACATTGGTCCCAAAATCAAGATTTCGAAACAGAATTATTACTACTACACACCTTCCAATATCTCCCTCGCAGAATACAAAGAAAGAACCGTCTTTGCTGATAGCCACACCATTCGGAAATTGAACATTTGAGACCAGGACAACAGCTTTTTTAGCTATTGGATTATACTTTAGAACTCTCCCAGTATTGTCTCCAGAGAAGACGAGCTGCAAGAAGTTCCTGAAAAACAATCAACGTTGAAAATCAGAACCAGATTTGGTATACATATCCCATTTCAATTTAGTGAACATTCTTCAAAAGATAAGATCACAATACAACAAAGACTAGCACCATTCCAGGATATAAGAATCATATCGCACTCTCCAAGCTAAGCAACAAACACTGAATTATCCTTAATTTAGCAGATTTCAGCTGAGCAACATCTTCAGCCTCTCAACGTGGAATTACCACATATCTTAACTTTCCACGCAAAATTCAGCCTCGAAACAGAAACCAGAAAAGGAATCAAGAGAAACAGACCTCCTCTGATAATTGGTGCTGCTATCAGTAAAGTAAACAGTTCCATCGTCATCAATGTCAAGGTCGTTAGTAAACCCCAATGGCACGCCCTCAGCCTCAGTTACAAGCGGCATTGCCAAGCCACCTTCAGGACCCACTTTCAGAAGTCCCATATAAGCGTCGGCGATGTACAAATCGCCGGTTCTCTTATCGAAACGGAGACCCAGAGGACGCCCACAGATATGTTCATTCCTCAAGTAACTCAGAGCAGAAGGTTTCGGATCACAAATCTTCGACCTACAAAATTTACCAAGCAAAACAGGCTAAATAAGAGTTAAGATCAGTCAAGTGGACTCGGTTCAGCGAGTTCAGTTCTTCCACTCACCGATTGCTCGAGGTGTAAGCGAAATCAGTCCACTTCTCGCCATCCCAAAACAAAACCCTACCATCAGCAACGCCAGTGTACGGACCGCGTCCTAGCGGATCAAACGCGACGCTCTCGGGACCCTGGACCTGGTTCAGAAAGAGAATCTCCGATTTCTGGAGCGAATTCTGTGAATCTCTCTCCCATAGAACCTCATCGGGACGTGGAGAGAGAACCTCGTGAGCGACGAAATCCGGGAAGTCGGAGATGGCGCAGTGGTTGAAAGGGTCGATGCTGCAGTAAAGCGCGAGGGAGAGGGTGAAGAAGAGAAGAGCGGAGGTCACAGGAGAGAAGAACAAGGCCATGATGGAGCCGTTGTTGAGGTAGAGAGGAAACTAGGGTTTAAAAGGGGAAGAAGAAGGGTAGGTGAATCCATCGAGTGGTTGAGCAACGCCAAGAGAGCTCTCTATGTCTCTCTCACTTCGTCCTCTCCCTTGGTACAGTCAAGCTCTCGTTAATTTCATATGTGATGATAGCTAGAGAACTTACGTTTGTTAATTACAAAAATTAGAAAATAGATTGTAAATTTTACCAGTAAACTCTCCATTCCGCATATTTCGCCACATTACTAATGCGAGTGTGGCGAAATATGGCTAATCAAATTCAAAGCAGTGAAGAGTTTTATGTTTTTTTATTTCTTTTGGTCGAAAATGAATGCAGTGAAGAGTAAGACGAACAATTTTAAAAAGAAAAGAAGAATCAGTTAAAAAAGAAGAAGATGTTTCTTTAATTTTATTGGTCAAGAGCCGACTGACACACAAAAACAAAAAACAACAGTTAGAACATATCCCACAAGGGTTTTGTTCAAAGCATTTCTCTATTCTTCTACTCTAATTGAATATTAATAGTTAATGAAATAATCATTTTTGTAAAAATAAAATGAATTCCCCGCAACATCTCCCCTCTGCCTTTTGCTCTTCTTCTTCCCTACTCTCTCACTTTCTCTCCCTCCTCTAAACATGCCTCAATACACAGCAGCTTTGATCTTGATCTTGTACTGAATGAGAATCAAGCCATATATATATGTTTTCAGATAAGCTTCCCTTACAGTGTCAAAACTGCACATACCTCTTTCTTGTCTTTTCCGCTTCCATTAGTCGTCTACTAAACGTTTATAGAACAGAACGTAAGCAGCCGAGGTCTTGATCTTTTCTTGGCTGATCTGGTGGACATGGCTGTCATCAAAGTCATACCATCGATCACCTCCATGCTGCAAAAGAAGAAGAAGAAGAAAATGAGTTAGGGATTCATAAGTACCTATGGACACAACCCAAATTAATTATAACCCAATAGACTTCACGGAAATTATCCAGCCACATTCGTTTATTGGACAATTACATTATTTACTACGCTTTACCACTTCATGCTTCAAACTATATAATAACTAACTGCTCCTGGATATATAATGCTGCTATGTGTCTGTTTGTTATCCAAAATCCGAGAGACAATTCTTAACTCTCTATAAATCTGGATACCAGCAGTTTTAACAATAATGTATCCCACTTAGTGACATCCGGAGGATTAACCCATCCAGTGTAATTCAACTTCTTGCAGTTTTCTGATATCCTACTCTACACAGTTTTGCAACATAAATACATAAGAATAGATGAAACGTTGAGACATATAAGAGGATAACTAATAAATGTCTTATCACTTACGTGGACATATGCTGTGTAATGACCACCTCCCATGCTCCCATAGTGATTGCTAATCGCATAGAGCATGTAGCGATAAGTTGTCTGACCATTCTTGTAGGAGATGTAGCTTGATAGATCAAGATCGTCTAGCGGAAAGTCCACATAGGCCTCCAGCTTGTTCTTCATAAATCGGCTATAAGAAAACCTCTTCAGATGAATAACCAGGATCTCTGGCAACCTCCAGAGATCTAACTTTTTTATGGCTTGCCGGTGCTCTTTGCAGCCAGGACAATACCTAAAACGATTTTGACTCATGTCAGCTACCAAAGATCATACGTACCCCAGTGAATTAGTAAAGAGCATGTCAGATGCACAAAAAAGTTGACAAAAATCAAGAGAAATCCAAAAATAATTAGGAAGTGAAGAAATTATAGCACAATATAATCCTACATGCCCCCAAAAAAATCAAAGACAATAAAACGATGCACATTGTTACCTTGAAAACTAAAAGGAATAAATTAAAAAGTCAGTTTCAGCTGCATTAGATGCACGGTTGTCGAAAGATAAATTTTCAAGCATCAAAATGCTGAGAATAGTTATGAAAAATTGGTTTTGACCCTCAACTCACCACATGTCATCAGGACCAAGAGGCTCCTCCGTCAAGAATGCTTCAAGGCACTTGTAAAGCGAAACGGATTCCTGGGGTCTCTTAGTTCCAGATTTGGAAACCTCAGGTAAGGAGCTCAGAAGACAAGTATCATAAACGTCTAGGTCTTTTACTGGCCAACGTGCAAGCACATTCACCCGCTTGGACTTAATATTTACAGGCTTTTCTTTCAATATTTCAGATTCTATTAAGGTTCCTCTGTCATCTGTTAGGTAAAGCCTCAACACAGGGTCTGGAAGAGACTCAGTACTCTCCTTCACATCAGTAGAATTTGTATCCTCAACTGAAGTAGTACCATCGGTACCTGCTTCATCAGTGGCATCTTCTTCAATAGGATTTTCAAGATTCTCTGTGAAGAATTCAGTAGGCATCTTAAATGAACTAAGCAACTTCAGGTACATGTTTTCAACATCAAATCCATTCTCGACATCATAAAGCCTCGAGACCAAGGGGATTCCAAATGCCTTCCAAGTTGGGCTTGATTTCCCAAGGATAACCTGCCTGAAAAACATTGAAACGGTTAAATATTTTGTACCCACTAGACATAAATTTCATGCATGACACTACTGAACACTGCTTAAAGTACCATTTCTTGATGGAACAATAGCATGTCGGAGATACATTATATAAAGGCAAGAGCTATAGATATTGATTGCTGAGGAAAGTGCATGTAACTTCACATTCATGTTGTTGCAAACATAAACAAACAGATAGTGTCCAAAACCACCGGTCAAAGAAAGTGGGGGTAGGGGAAATTTGCATTGATAAGAACCTTACTTAGCATTTGAATACTATGCAAACTTACTCTTCCAGCTTCTGATGCATAAACACAATCAAAGGATAATTGTTTGCATCTTTCTTTAACCGGTACACGACAAGTTTGTCACCATCTCTGATCAAGGTTAATGAATCAGTAGGCTCCTCCAGGAAGCGAATAATCCGATTGTTGAATACCTATACAAGTGAAGACCAAATGAAGAGAATTTCCATTGTCTGTGTTAACAAATCCTCCACCGAAGCACCAAAATGAGATTCAATGCACCAAATATAGCATATAATAAATAAAATATACCTCAGTAACCAGTAAAGTCTCATCCTCTGGTAAAGAGCAGGCAGTGACAAGAGCCTTCTGAAGATCTTCAAATTTTCCAAACTTCGGAACGTTGACAGTCAGTGAAACAGGAAGACTACCCCCATCGGCACTCATGACCGTTAAATCCATTGTTCGCATTGACGTGCATGGCAAAGGTAGCGATAGGTACATAAACGGATCAAACATAATGGAAACCTTTTTGCAAATAGGACAAACTAATGTTGACTTGTATTGGCCCTGCAACCAGAAATGCATATAAATATCTTAGTGATCGACAACGTCAGGATATTATCTTAGCAAATGCACTGAACCAAAGAAGATGAGGATATCCAGGATGCTTAAAGTTGATGACATAGTCAGATGGTTAAGTGCAAAGAGCATCATATCAAACGCAAAGCAAATCTTGAAAAACATTGTGTACAGAGAACAATCTAATAACTTGACATAGTTATCAACAGGGTTATATCTCCCCAATCAAGAAGATAAAATTGCACTGGCCAATCTTATGGAAGAAATTTCAAACATATGCAGCTTAGATGAAAATGATACGTAAAGCCTACGACTTGAATACTAAATTACTACCCAGCTTGAGCCATCCGACATTGTTCAAGCAGAAGTTAAACTAAAGTTTCCTAATGTGCAAGTCAAACCCGATCCTTAGAATGATTGTCGGCAGAGGCATATAAACAATTTAGGAACCTGAAGATAATTACTTGGCACACATCAACAATTATTGAATCATTGCGAGCCACATGATTTCGCCAATATTCATCAGCCACTTCTTCGTCTGGACGGCCATCTCCATCTTTTGCTTCCACATAAGGCTTGTTCTTTACTCGGTTTAAGTCCTCGTGGAGTCCATCCAACAAGAAAGCTAGAAGTTCCTGCAACCAAATCAAGAAACCTGAAACACATGAATGTAATATCCCAATATGCAGCCTTTAATGCTGAGAGACAGGAAGAAACATCAGGAACGCTCACTTAATTCAGATTCTATAAACTGAAGTGTTTTCCCTGACCTGCGAATCATGCTGATTAAAGCCACTAAACTGAGGAGCAAATCGAGCAAGTTTTGCTTTAAATGTCCTTGGGGCCACTGTTGATGCACCTGGAACCCACAAACTCCTTAACAAGTCGCCGAAAGCTAAGGCAATCTCACCCTGCCAGAAGAAAATTTGATCGGTGAGGATAACCAAGAAGCAAGAGAATATATTAATCAGCCACAGTAGATAAAATGTATTTATACAGGAAGCCATTGATTGGCATACTTTCATTCCCAGTGGGTTGTCAAGATTTATTTCTCTACTGTACTCTCCAAGAAAGAAGTCAACAAGCTTTGGTGTGTGAGCCAAGCACTGAAGGGAACTGTTCATGAAACAAGTATTTCCTAGATTCTGCAAGCCTGTCAACCCCAAAGTTCCGGCTTCTCCAGCTTTTCCCAAAAAGCTCAAAGAATTACTCCGTCCAAATCTGAACGTTGTGCCACCATTAATGCCATTGGTAATCCCATTGGACTGCTGTGTGGAACCATCTTCTTTTTTCGATTCCTTCAATTTGATGGAGTCTGATAACCCATAAATCTGCAGTTCTAGGAGCATCTGTTGGACCAAAAGTAATGATGGATAAGAAATACCGCATCAAAAAAATAGGGGAAAAAAAGGAAAAGGGAAGGCGTCACACTTACTTCCTGATCTGTTTGTTGTTGACAATCCTTGGAATTGTTCACATCACTTTCGAAAAACAAGGTTGTTTGGCCAGAAATATCCCAAATGCGCAACTACAAAACCAAAAGCACTGGTATCATTTGTAATTGCATGAATAAAATATCAGAAATATCGCCTGTACCAATTAATATGCATAAATTGACATGCATATCGTGTACACAGTAGGTAAAGTTCATGCATGGAACACATTACCTGCTCAGAATCCAAACTGAATATCTTGCATGCTCTTCTGAAGCACTCAACTGAATTGTCCTGCATGCGGGAAGACATAATAGTTGGAACCAGAAACAACAACTGAGAAGCTACGCAAAAATTCAGCAGATAGGAAGAACAAGAAACTAAGTCGATTGTAATATGGTTCAATCATGAATCTTCATTGGAAGATGAAGTTCCAAGTTTAGATGACAACAACAACCATATTGAATTAGTGAAACATATAGAAGATTTGTACAGGACATCTTGGCTTACTGTAAAACAGGAAGTTTCAGGATAAATAGCAACATTCTAGCAGGAGATTCTAATCTTCATAATGGTTTCTCATCTCAACTATTTCCTTCTCAAGTTTCATGTGAACAGGAGTTTAAAGAAAAGGGTGGCAGAGCTACAGACCTACAATTATGTAATGTCTCATCTGGTAGGGAAATTCAATTATGAAACTTTAGTTCTAAGAAACCAAGTCCCAATGAAAACGAATCCGATTAAGGTTTTGGTATCTTAAAAGAGAAAAGTCGATCACTGCACTTCTATAACGGCAAGAAAATATGGCACCATCGAGGCACTATATCTGCAAATAAAAAAGGCTGTAAACTTGAAGACACCTTTTTGCAAATTTTAACCGCCAATGAATTGGTTTCCTGCAAAACGGAGAGCCTGAGTTGTACTGGATAAACATCACCTCTGTCAACTCCTCCAGCCGAGAAACTTTTTACGCCTCTCTCAGTATTTTTATCATCATGATGCCTGGGAAACAAGAAGTAATAGGTCATAAATTAAGGAAATCACCTTCGCTTTTTTAGAAGGTATAATGTACAGGAAACCAAGCATATATAGTCACCAACTATATTGCAAGAATATAATAGGTATCATGATTAGAGATGCATCATAACAATAATCTACTTAGCGTCACAAATCTGACCCAAGAAGTTCCAAATCTGCCTCAGCATCTTCTTCAAAAGAATGAACAGATACAGTAAATAAGAAAAATTCCATGGAAGAATCAGTTGATCGGATACTGACGTGAGTCAAGATCAAATTGCCAGATCAATTGGATGTAACACTAAAATGACACGGATAGTGACAGATTGACTCAAGTCATTCTAGAAGGAACCATCAGATATGTACAGAGGAAACAACACTTACCATTTTAGTGCCTGCAGCCACATATCACTTGAGACCAAAGCAAAGTCCCTGCCTGAGACGCTTGCTTCCCCCGTTTCACCGCTCTGTAAAGCATCTCCTTCTTTCCTCAGATCGAACAAAATATCGGAGTTAAAGATGTTATTTATCAACTTCATTGGGCCTCCATAAGACGACCCAGGTGTTGCTGTATACAAGACCTCTCTTTTTTCAGCTGATTCAGAAGGCATTGAATCTTGGGCATCTTTCCACCACCTGAAATTCAAGTTCGAAAATCGCCTTGATTAACTCAAATGTTTTTCAAAAATCATTGGAGAGTACTTATATAAATATGGAATGGATGAGAATCATATTTCGTGGATCTTTGATTGACTCCCATTATAGTCTGCTGTCAATTCAACTATCAATTAGTCACAGGGGCTGCGCCTAAGAGCTAAAGGAAATTAAGAAACGGGCTCCTAGCGATTGTGCAGGAAAGAAATCAAGACAATCCACATCTATTTCAATCAACATTAAAGCCTACAAACTAATGATTTCAGATGATGATACTTCATTCAAGTGATTCTCTGACATCTGATTGTTGAGCTCTACATTCTTCACACTGAATACGTTTATCATCTAATTATAATAAATAGGAACAAGGTCTAACCAAATCTTGTTGAAGTGCATAAACAAACAAAAACACTGTCAAGGCATATAAAAGCAAATCCCGTGACATAAAATCATATGGTGAATCCAAATCGCATTCATTCGATTCTTCCGCTAGCTGTGGAAACCCATACATCGCAATGAAGCTCAAAAAGATGGAGCAGGTTTACAATATCCATCCCCTATGCATCCAAACAGAATCCCTAGATCAAATCAATTTTTAAACTCCTAGAAGATTCAAATCCAACCCATTCGAATCAAACTCCACAGTTACTCGGATGCGATTCAGATTCGCCGAATATTCCCATCAGAAGGAAAATGGATGACACGAAAGAAAACGATACGAGAGAGAGAGAGAGAGACGGCGAGGAGATACCTCAACGGGACGAAGTAAACTCTCTGCTCGCCGTTAAACGAATCGATTCGCTGAGCTGAATCGGGAGATTCCTCGGACGATGCCCCGCTCATTGTTCCTCCGCACGGGATTGGCAAAAGCAAGATTCGCAGATAGAAATGGAGAGGAGAACCGATATTTTTCAGACAATCAGCATCTACGACGCAGGAAAAAAATAAGAGAGAGATTTGGCCAAGAAATGTTTTTTTTTTTTTTTTTGGGGAAGTATCGTCGTCCCTCGCGAAGATGATATAGGGAAGGAGGGAAATTTATATGATAATTTTTATTTTACAAAATGTAAATTAAAAACATATTGTCAATATTCGAAATTTTGTCAATAATATCATTTATTCAAGCTTCTGTACTGACAACGAAAACATATTTATCCAATTTATCAGTCAGAAAAGACAGAGACATATTTATATATCCTAATCCTACCATAAAACTATATTAAAAGAAACTGTTTTCTGAATTTTCTATTTCTATCTTTTTTGTCTATTTATATTCTAAAATAGATAAGAACTATAATGTATTGTATTTGTCGCTTTTCAACGTCTAAGTTTTCATTTAATTGATATTTAAAGATGTTTACAGTAGTCGAGCAACACACACAAAAAAAGAACTAAATCACATTATGTTCTTTTTGTCAAGTTTTATTCGTTGATAGATTAGTAATTCTGTATACTCTCGAATTCTAATGTTTTAAACAACATAAGATAATAAGTACAGTACAGTAATAAACGGTTCAAAAATGAAATTCTAATAAGAAATAACAAAAGGAAAATAAATAAAAGAATTACGGCAAGATTTTTTTTTGGTACGGCTTCGTATTCTAATAGACTGTATAAGAATGTTGCGTCATATGTTTTTATCAGATGTAGCCGAAGGGACAAGAATGTTGTATGACCCCAAATAACTCGTATGAATATAAACTTATAAGTTATAATACTTCCTCAAATAATAAATAAAGTAACTTTATACGTATAGACAAACTTTCTAGGTGATTTATCATACGACTTGTCATTTGGGAAGGTGACATTCTTCTTAACGATAAAAACACAGCTTAGGACGCATATTTATAAAATGCTCTCGTCAGGATAATAAAAAGAAGAAGAAGACTTGATTTCATTTTCAAATTCCGGATAGTCTGAAAAGCTTAATTGATCTATAGAGCCAAAACAAAGTGGGAGTTCAATGGCCTAAAACACAATATGTTCAAGTAAATATCACATCAGTAGAACCGTGAGACTGTGTCGTAGACGGTCCCACCAGGGTACTGACCCCTAGACTCGAACCCGTGATCTCTGGTTCCCCCCTGAAACCTAGCTCTCTCTCCATATGCTTCAAACCGATCTGAGCCATAGGATCTGGATGGTGCATCCCCCACAGCCGCTGGATCTTGAGCATTGCCAATGTAACCTTGGGGGTGACCAGATGGCATTAGATTGCCCGGACCAACCGCGTTTGGATGGTACTGATCCATCATCCCGATGGTTTGCTGCTTGTATTGTTGCTGACGAGCTTGTGATTCTTTCCTCATGATCTCTTCTCTTTGACCTGAGTGCCGTGCTCTCAGTGCAGCTAACTGTTCTTCATACCGAGTATTAATGGTGTTTATTTTCTGTATATAGAGTTAACAGGTTTTCAGATCAACAAACTAGAACCCAAGCTAGAGTATTTCAGTAGCAGAACTTTCCAATTTTGTCGCTAACCTCTCGATGTCTTGAAATCTCTGCATCCTCTGCTTCGATTTGATCTTTTGCTAGTCTTGTTATATCATCCATGAACTTCTGTTCAAGACCTTCAAAGGTCTGCATCCCACGGTTATTCTCATAACCAGGCTTCGGGTTTTCTTGGTGTTGTGGTTGAGCTCTTGGATCGCTGCCTTGCTTCTCCATTCCTGATTTTGGATCCATTTGGCCACGGTAATACGTCCTCGATGAATCAACTCCTTGACCTGTGTAAACAGAACACTGGAATCAACCCTAAAGCTTGAGACACACTCGATGCAGGATCTACGAAAGGAATCATATCATTGTCGTCTTCCCTCTTACGGTTTCGGAAAATATCTCTACCAAAACAAATATGCAACTATTATTCCTCTCATCTCACATATATGTCATAGAAGAACTCATCCATCAAAGGAACAACTTACACAGAAGTTGTTGCATACGAGCAGTGCTTGGTACAGTACAGTAGCTTATACAGAAATAGTTGAATTTGCCAAGACTGACTTCTAAACAATAATTATCATTGCCTATGAGACTTAAGAAGCAAACCCATCACATGATGGTCGCTCTTCCATACAATGCTAAGGTCTATGAGTCAAAGACCTGACTGTGAATACCGATGCAGTAAGAAAAGACTTACCTTCATTGTAGATGGCAGTTGCCATCGGTCTTGACATATTTGGGCCATCTCTTTCCCATCTCCATTGACCCTCTGGTTGTGAATCTGAATATGGTTGGTCCCTCTCAGGCGTGAATGCCTCTAATTGACCTTGGAAATCGGAATGGGAAGTCTGTATCTGTCCAGCTCCATATGCACTGGCAGGTGAGTCCGCAAAGTTTCCCTGTCTTCTCATTTTTACTTTCTCTCAAATCGGACCTACAAATGTTAACCACTCAGAAAGAAGTTCAGGTTCGCTGCATGGCCGGCATAGCGTAGTTATGCAATCTCTGATACCAACTATGAAGTAAGGACCATGAAAAAATTAACCAGCAGAGAAAACAATCTACAATGTAGCCACCATTCAGCTAAACGAGAAGACATTACTTCAACTTTATGTACCAATGCAAAATAGATTACGGATATAGTACATTATCTTGCAAAACCAATCCAAAACATCGATTTTTGGAACCACACATGACATAACTTAGATAGAGCTATAACAGGAACCCAATTCGCGGCAAAGTGAAGAAGATAATTCAAGAATTTGTAGCAACTAGCCGACAAGAGGAAATGCAGAGGCAAACAGAGGGATTCTTCTAAACTAGGACCAAAATCTCTCGATGTCTTGAAATCTCGTTGATTATCCCGTATTGCGATATAGGTTTCAGATGAATAATTTCTCAGAAATCGAAATCGAAATGAAGAATCGAATCTCTCAAGGAAAACACATCGATTCAATCTCATAACAGTTAATATTCAAGCTCAATGATAATCAAAAATCACAGAGAAACCCAAAAGACAAAAATAACAGCGAGAAGAGGAAGGATGAAATTCGAGAGTTTAAAGTACCCGAAGCCTCTCAAGCTGTTATCGTCCAGTGGAAGAAGGCCGAGGAAAGCCGAGGAAGAAGAGCGATGTACAATTTTGATTTTGGTGGAATATGGGTCTCCAATTGGGCCGCCGGGTCGGATCTGTGCCGTGTATAGGAATCCCGTATACACTATACAGGGAGCGCGTGAAAGTCTTCTAACGCGCACACGCGTCACAGGAACTGAGAGAGACTTGTCAAGTTATATGGGATTAGCGACCAGAATGTAACTAATACATTTTTCTTTTCCAGCCACATAAATTTACATCATTACATGTACTGCTCACATAAACTACTGTAAAAATATGTCATAAGAAAAAAAACTTTCACATTTTTACTAAATATATAGATTAATAAACTCGATTAAAAAATCACACAAACTATTAGAACTCGGTCTACAACTTGTGCATCGCCAAAAATTTTAGTTTAAAAGTTACAAATTTCCTAAATCCCAAAAAAAAATTAAAAATATATACAATAGTAATTATCCACAAAACTAAACTCAAAAATACTAAAATTCTAAACCTAAATTCATGGGAGATGTTTGTTGAAAGGAAATGAAAGAAAATGGGTTCGATATTTCAAAAGAAATTAGGAGATTTCAACGTAAATGAATGAGATTTCGAAAGTAAAAGAGTCAATTGCAATTTTAAGTTTTAACCAAAAAATTCAGATTCTAAATAAATATGTTTTAAACTTGTTAGAACTTTTATATATAAATCGATGGTTTGTGTTTGTACACAAAAACATGTTAAGAGTTTTAGAGTTTTTCGATTTCTGAGTTGTGCCATGTTTCATACAAAGTATGAGCTGTTTTTTTTTTAGGGCTCCAGTAAATCTCAACTAGAATATCTTAACATGTTCCAAAGAGATGTTGACAAAAAAAAAAAAAAAANAAATTTTAAAAAAAAAAAAAAAAAAAAAAAAACATGTTCCAAAGAGATGGTAATGTGAGCTATCAATTGTAACACTTACTTTAGAGACAAATTTGAGTATGTATAGAAAATTCTAGCGATGTGTTATTGGCAAGAAAGTATATGTGTTGCCTCACGTCAATTAAATTGAAAGAGGTGTAGTATAGCCTAATTTGACTAGTATCAAATTATCAACCAGTTTTAGATGGACACGAAGACCATCATGATTAATTATCATGCTTCCGTTGGATGTTGAAGTTTCGGTTGACAAAATCAAAAATTGGAGGAATAATGGACATCATTTTCGAGAGTTTGGGATCACAAAATAAAATTTCCGGTGATTCTTAATTATCCAAACTAATAAAATTTATGAAGAGTATAAAAACAGTCCCCAACTTTAAATACTATACATTTTAGTTTTGTTTTCGAAATTTAAACTTTAAATTTTATATATTTATCAATCTTTTGTGCTCATAAAATTGAAATATCAATTTTGAATAAGAGATAAGCTTTTTACAATGTGCCAAAGACAACAAAATAATTAAAGTAATTAACAAACAATCAAAAGAATGCACTTGAACAATAATTATTACTTTACTATTATAGAAAACCGTTATGATTAATAGCTAAAAAAAAAGATTAAAAGGAAGAAAAAGAAAGAAAAAAAGGCGTGAGATTTACAGCTCACGTCGTACAACTGACACTCCCAAAACTTCCAAGAAAGCATCAGATCCAATTTTCCTCAATCTTCTCTCATCAATCTCAAAAAAGCAGATTCAGAGAAAGAGAGAGAGAGATAGCTCGTGAAGAAAGGAATCGCCATGGATGATCGAGTTCGCTTTAGCCGCAGAATCCGCTTTCTTCTTCTTGCTTGGCTCCGCCGTTCTCGCTCCGGTAAGCCAGAATTTTCATCGGAATCTCTGTCGTTTTCTGGGATTTTTTTTTCTTTCATATTCCAGATTTTAGTTCTATCATATGCGACTTTAATAATGATCTTCTATTTTCAGATTATATTGTAAACTTGATTCCTCTATTCTGGACTGGATTTTGACTTTCTTAGTTCTTGCTGTTTTTCGTTTTACTGTAATCTCAAACCAATTCTATCGATGTTCTAGGATATAGATGTCATATAGTTTGGTATGTTATAGGGTATAATTTGGTGAAAGGTTTTAGTGGAGTTGATGTTGGTCAATGCTTCAGAAACGATACTTTGCTAATGCTCTGTTCTAATCTTCTAATTTCGAAAAACAACTTTTCTAATGTAGTCATTGATCTATTATTCGTGGCAATTTGTTCCATAAATTTGGCTGTTTCTCAGCTTCATGAATCATTTGAGTGACTTGATTTGAGTTATCTGTGAGACCATGTTATTTCTTGTGTTTCTTCTTAACTCTAAAGAACTTAAAGTTGTTGAACTCTATATTAAGATTGTATTTAAGTTGTGCCTGGTTAGTTTGGTCGATTTAGAGTAGAATTTGACTTAAATTCTTCAATTTCTTACTAGTTGAGCCACTAATTCAACATTTTAATCTCTTAGTCTGTCCTGTGTGTTGTTTCTGGAAACATTTATACAATCTTGAATTGCGCCATCATCACAGGTAGAATAGAATTTGTCAGACGATTTGAATACAAGGAATTATTGAAAGCAACAGAAGGCTTCCGTAAGGTTATTTACAGCAACTATCACGGGTCTGCATACAGGGCCAAATTCAAAGATGGTGAGGTAGCTTTGGTTAAAGAACTGAAGTCTCTCGATCTTGGACGAGAAAAGTTTTATGAGGAAGTCCAACTCTTGGGACGCTTACGTCACCGCCATCTCCTCACACTTCGGGGGTTTTGCACCGGACGCAAGAGGTTTCCTTTATTTCTTAAAATATTACAAAGAACAAAAATATGTGTTGTGTTTGTTTGCTTTTGATTTCTTCTTCTTTCTTTGTAGGCTGCTAGTGTTTGACAATATTGAAAATGGAAGCTTGAAAGAACACCTCAATGGTAAAAACCCGCAAAACATAAACATCAAGACAAAATCCTTTATTGAATCTTTCTCTTTTTCTTGATAGATCCGCTTAAGACTCCTTTGAACTGGAAGACTCGCATCCAAATAGCCATTGGAGTCGCAGCTGCATTAGTAAGTTGCTTGTAAAAATCATGGACAGTAATATGAGTATTCTTGTTTATTTAACATAACAATTATACTATTAAAGTGAGTCAGAAGATGATTATGATCAGCTCTTTAACCGCAGGAATACTTGCTAATCTTCAGCAGTAGTGATGCACAGATATATGATGTTTCAGTGAACTCATGTAACATCATGCTGGATGAAAACTTCACCCCCAAAGTAAGTTTGAAGATACAAAGTTACGTACAGATAAACTGATTATCAATAGCTGAAATCTTCCTCTCACAGATTTCAGATATCCGCGTCAACAGACACACACAAAGCCATCCCAAAACAACCAATGATGCTTGCTCGGAAGGTAAAACTATATCTTTTTCTTCTTTCCGAGACCGATGCTTTTTTTGTTCGCTCTATTCAGAGTTTTAAAAACGGGCGTGTAGGATCATGTGCGGATGAGGAATGTGGAAACGTGATATTCCAACTAGGAGTGTTGATGCTAGAACTGATCACAGGACAATCATCAGACAGACAAGGCGAAGACTTGATCGAATGGGTACAACACTCGTGCATTGCAAACTCCATTGATAAGATGATTGATCCAGATCTTGGTAACAACTATAGCTCTAGAGAACTCCAGAAAGTTCTAGCTGTGGCTCGACTGTGTATAAAATCGAGGTACGAGCCACCTTCCTTCTCAATAACACATGTATACCGGTATCTACAAAAGAAGATTGATGTCGCAACATAAATAGTAGTTCTCGTTTGTGAATCCAGTTGGGTTTAATGTTGGAAATGGAGATGACATATGGTTCATCATCCTAGATGTAATGACTGCTAATAGAGTAGTAGCATTGTACTAGTCTTAATATAAAGCAGCATCAGCAACGGTAGACAATCTTTGATATTTTAACTAATAGAATTTGGGTATAATTGATTTTATTTCTTAATAGCGCTTTTTTATAAAAAAATTCTGTTACCAAGTACTGGAGAGAATTTATCAAAGAAGTACTAGTGAGTGCCAAAATTTACGAGATTATTACAAATCTGATATCTCTCATTCTCTATAACTACGCTTAAATCCAAATTATAGCTAGTCCAACAAGCCTAATCGGACAAAGCAAAAAGTGTCCGTATTGGACATCCCTAGTTCCCTACTATAAAATTTTGGTAGAACTTTCTATACTTCGGACAATAAATTGTTGGTGGAAAGGACAAAATCTCAAGAAGTACGAAGTTTATTCTGAAAACAAAAAAAAAATATTGTAATAAGGATTTGAATTAGGACGAGGTTCTTCCCACCGAATTGGTAAAGTCTATAAAAGACCCAAAAAATAATACAACGAAACAGAAAAAAAAAAACAAAAAACAAAAAAAAAAGCAAATGTTGGATATCACTAAAATGCGCATGTCGATGATCACTGCTGGGCACATTGCACACGCTGAGCACCGCCGGGGCCTTCGTCCTCATCGTCATCATAAGCCTCTCTTTGAGCTTGCGCCTTCCTTCTCATCTCATCCTCGATGTTCACATCGTGCAGCGTCGTCTCTTCGCACTCCTCTATTTCCATATCGATCATTTGAGCCCTCGGATTTGGCAACACCGCTTCAATGGCCTTTGTCTGATCCACGCTCAGTGAGTCCGGGAAATCTACCGTGAAGTGGATGTACAGCCTACCCTTCATGAACGGCCTTTGGTATATCGGCATCCCCTCCTCACTTATTGCCTTGTATGAATCTATCAACCACCACCACGGTAAGGCACAGACAAAGCTGGTTTAAATAACAATGAAAGGGATCATGTAAAATACGTACCGGGCTTCACGACTTCCCCAGGATTGGATTTGATGAGAAGTTGTCTTGCGTCCAAATGGGTCAAGACGAACTGGAAGCCACAGAGGGCCTCAGTTAGAGAGAGGGTGTGCTCCACAAAGAGATCATCCCCCTTCCTCTTGAACTTCGGGTGCTCCTTCTGCTGAATGACGAACACTATATCTCCAGTGACTGTATCAGGCTGGTTCCAAATGAAAAGAAAAACACAAGTCAATAGACGAAAAACAAAAAATGATCAAAAGGCAGGACAAATCGAGTATCACAAACCGCTTCATCTGCTTGTCCACTGAATGTGATCTTCTGACCATGTTGCATTCCCTTCTCCACAGCTACTTCAAGCACCTTCTTCTCGGATACAACCTTCTCTCCTTTGCATTGTGGACACCTATCCCGATCATTGATGGTCTCTCCTGTGCCCTTGCAATCATGACAAGCATGTTGCATCTGCTGAATCATTCCAGGTCCAAACTGCCTGATCGAGACCTTCATTCCCGTTCCCTGACATCCTCCACATTTCATTGAAGCTCCAGACTTTGAACCCTTTCTGTCATCATCAGAAAAAAACGTCAGTGAAGAACTCTTTTAAGCATCTTCGATATTCAAAATGAAAAATTTAAAAGACAAAAGAAAAGCACATCAGAAAAGGAAACTTTGCACGGTTAATAGTCAACTTCACCATCCAATATACACATGGTCAGAAACAGCAAAATCTTGGTGAAACAAAGCAAAAAAAACACAACTGTGAAAGAATAAAGTGCTAAGTACTAACCCGTTACACTTTGAGCACAAAGCCTTCCTAGAAAGTGAGAGCTTCTTCGTTGTCCCGAGATAAACGTCCTCTAGGGAAACCTTCAAGGGGTGAACAACATCTTCACCACGCCTCTGCCTCCTTCCCCGGCTGCTACCACCTACTCAGAAACAAAATTAAACCAAGGAACTTCCGTTTAACAATTTTCAAAGGCATCATCGACGATTGTGATATGAAAGAAATAAGGGCACTGTTTGAGAGACTAACCTCCGAATGGGTTTCCACCACCACCAAAGAAGGAAGAGAAGATATCAAATGGGTCGTGCCCACCGCCTCCACCACCCATTCCCTCCTTAAGTGCATCCTCCCCATATTGATCGTAGATCTCACGCTTTTCAGGATCACTCAGAACTTCATAAGCCTGGGCTAGCTCTTTGAACTGCAGAGACATGTATAGTACTATTAAATATTTTGATCAAGTCTACAGGTTCCACAAACAACCATATACTCTTAAGTCATAATCTCCAAAACAAGAAATTCTACCGTCTCAAGTGCCAAAGGAATAAATTTTGGCCATCTAAGCATTCACTATCCCAGCACAAGATAGATAAAATTTAAGCATGAGAAGACAAGAAGAACCATCAAGTGAAATATCAGAGTAGTTATCACCACTTTAAGTTTTAAAGACCACAAATCTATTATGTACAAAGAAGCTCTAAAATGTTTGTTTGTTTTTTGCAATTAACTTCAACAGGAATCCGTAAACCAACCAAAAATTTGCGTCAACAGTTGACCTAAAGCTCACAGATTTCAGATCGAATCGGACAACCAGAAATATTCACGAAGATCCAAAAGCTTACGCGACTTCCATCGATCGGAGAATCCAAATCAAACTAAAAAAAATATAAGATTTCCCAAAGGAAGCTAAACCGATACAAAAATTGAATTTCACAGAATCTGATGAGCAATAAAGAAGGGGATCGAAGATTCAACCTTCTCGGGATCTCCACCCTTGTCGGGATGGTTTTTGATGGCGGCTTTCTTGTAAGCCTTCTTGAGATCTTCCGGTGATGCGGTCTTAGGGACACCAAGGATCTCGTAGAACTTGGTGTTGTCGCTCTTCCTAGATGGTCCTCTTCCGAACATCTTTCTCTGTTCTTACGAAAACCCTAACAAAAACAGGGAGAGAAAGAAATTGCGAGTCTTTAATGGCAGAGAGGAGAAGGAGAGGGAGTTTGTTGTGGCTGCTCGTAGAAGACTAATTGGGTTTGCTTCTGTTCAAGGTCTTGTGGAGCGGAACTCTCTAGAACTTTTTATATCTTTCTTTTTCCTTTTCCTTTAAGAATTTTTTTGGTTTTTATTCATTTCTTCTCCTATGGGAAAAAAGGGAATTTATTAGAGATAAGATAAAAAAAGGAAAATTAGTTAAAAATCAGAGAAAAATGAGATATTTAGATAAATTAGTAAATTACATCAACATTTTCATATTACCCATCTCTAATATTGAATACTATAAAAAATATGAAGGTCTCCTTAAAAAAATAAATATATTTAGGTTTTCTTTTATCTACCACAATCCATATATAATTAATTTTTTTGGTCATGTCAAAAAAAAAAAAAATTGGTCAAATATAATTAATAGACAATGATTTTTGACCCAACAAAAAAAAATATACAATGATTCTGTCTACTTTAGAATATATTGGTTTAGGAGTTTAGAATATTGCCAATATAATCTAACAGAAAATATAGCTTGGACAAAAAATAATAATAAAATTTAAGCAGATTTTTTAATGTCACGTCCAACATACAAACTTAGACGGATTTTTAATGTTATGTGTGATTTATTGATTGCGATTTAGCTTAATCGGCTTAATTTTTTTAATGCGATCTACAAATGCACAAATAATCTAAATTGGTAAAAGTAATTGTTCACGGAATCCCGTCAAGTCCAAGTTGTCTTTCATTATAATCTTCGTTAAGTGATCCGAAGTATTTTACAATGTCTACGTTATCTATCTTACCTCAAATTAAAACGATTATAGGCTAAAGTTTATGGATCGATTTCCATTTCCATTTATATTTTTGTTCATTCTCTTACTACCGTATTTTATGTATAGAAATGAGTGGAAAGGAGGCTTTCTAACCAAATTAACTTTTTAGAAGATGAGAAACAAAACATGTAGCTTTTAGGAGACAAGAAAACAAATGTCGTATATACAAATACGAACAATTTTGATGGTAGCTAATAGTCTAATACAACTTCGAAAGTATAGATAACACGCCTAAACATCCGATACAAATTGACAACAACGAACGAATACATGCGATAAACTTTGCCCCTCGACACCCCGAGGGTTCATGGTCCAACCTTTAACTAGCTTGGTTTCAACTTCGTATCAAGTACTATTTATGAAAACTCACATTCTATTCACTTAAAAAGAACATATAAATTTCACAATTAATTCAATCTCTATTCAATTTGCAAGATCCAACCCATATTCAATTTTACTTGAAAATAAACTCATATACATCAAACTACAATATGGACTACTTATCGGCCTAATATAAAATTAAATTTATGTCTTCTTATTTTCTCATACTTCCATTTAGATCAAACCAAAACATGTGGCTAATATATTAAATGAGCATCAGAACGTTTTCGAAGTACATCACATTGGTGGTATCAACATATTTTTCAATGCTTTACAAAATTATTAATTCACATGTCAAATTCATTGTATTTTTGTGTGTGTGTGTGTGTATAAGCATATGCTATTTGGAATTATATCGCGATAAAATTATCTAATTCTCTCGTATATACATGCAATGTTTCCTCTTCTTGACTTCGTAAAAACCGAGTCAACTATTAAGGTTTAAATCTAATACGTGTTCTTGTAATAAAACAAAAAAAAAAATCCCAGCAAATAGTGCTTACCAGTTACCAAATCAGTTGGACCTACCGAATTAGATACAACATTTAATGTCTAATTTTATTAATTATTAAATCCACACATTTAATAGCACTCGCACATCATTATTCATCGAAGCCATTGCCGTTATCGACGAGGAAGACACAGAGTAACGCCGTTAACTCGATCGAATAAAACAGACACTTAACACAACTTGACGACGTCAGGGGTTACGCTTGTCGGTTTGTAATTGACATAAATACCCTTCTGTCTCATCATAATTTTCGCGTCAATTACAACGAAACAGAAGAACAATCGATCTCTCGTCTATTTTATCATATTATCACTCAGTGTGAAAGATCCTTTTGATTTTTGTTTTTACTATCGAAATCTGAAGATATCATCTCTTAAGTCTCAATAATTTCTCCTCCAAAAAAATCCCTGATATTCAATCTGCTGATTTTCTCCTAAAGTTCTGGAGAAAACCTGAGTTGAGAGTTTCTTTTTGGATTGCTTCATCTTCTTCCTTTCTGCGATTCGCTCTGAAAGAAGAAATTGTAATTTCTTTTCTCAGAGGCCCAAGTCTTCGAGGTTTCGACGGATTATTTTCGTCTTCCCTATGAGAATCTCGTGTTTCTTCAATCTGTCCGCTCAAATCTGTGGAAGTTCTTGGTTTCCTAGAGCTCTAGTGGTGGGAAATCCCTGATTTCACCGAATCGAGAAAACGATCAAGTGCAGAATCCGTC
Organism: Kernera saxatilis; assembly: GCA_900406395.1. Classification (NCBI taxonomy): domain Eukaryota; kingdom Viridiplantae; phylum Streptophyta; class Magnoliopsida; order Brassicales; family Brassicaceae; genus Kernera; species Kernera saxatilis. Next base: position 19,136 of record OVAY01000282.1, on the reverse strand, counting down.
GGTTCATGGGGAATTTATCTACATTCCGGTAGATTTCCAGTTTCGTGGAAAAAGTTGAAAGAGAGTCAAATTTCTAGGGTTTCCTATTCAAGTTTCGATTTCACAAATGTACTCGAAGCAGTTTATTCTCTCCTTCTCCCTTCTTCTGTGTCTCCCGTTCGTCTTCTTCTTTGTCGCGCCACATGTCTTCCCTTCTCCTCCCGGCGAATCTCTCATCCCAATCTCCGACGAGATCGACGACCAGAGCCTTTTCCTCGCCGCCGCTGGATCGACCTCCCTCTCCCATCTCTCCTCCGGAAACCCTAACCCGAAGCTCAAGATAGCCTTTCTATTCCTCACCAACTCCGACCTCCATTTCGCGCCAATCTGGGATCGGTTCTTCTCTGGCCATCCCCAATCCCTCTACAATGTCTACGTCCACGCAGATCCTTTTGTGAACATCACAAGACCTGGGAAAGGCTCTGTATTCGAGAATGCCTTCATCGCGAACGCCAAGCGCACCGCACGGGCTTCCCCTACTCTCATCTCCGCCACAAGGCGCCTCCTCGCCACCGCCTTCCTTGACGACCCTGCCAACACCTACTTCGCCGTGCTCTCTCAGTACTGCATTCCCCTCCACTCCTTCAAATACGTTTACAGCTCCCTCTTCGAATCCTCAACTTTTGATAAATCTGATCCGGATCCAACTCCAACTCCCAGAGGTATCCGGATCTGGTATCGGAGTTTTATCGAGCTCATCTCCGATGAACCGAGGCTTTGGAAACGGTACAACGCTCGGGGAAGGTATGCCATGATGCCGGAGGTCCCGTTCGAGAAATTCCGAGTGGGTTCGCAGTTCTTTGTCATGACCCGAAGACATGCTTTGCTAACAATCAAAGATCGGGTCTTGTGGCGCAAATTCAAGCTCCCGTGTTATCGTTCTGACGAGTGTTACCCGGAGGAGCATTATTTCCCGACGCTGTTGAACATGAAGGATCCGGATGGGTGCACCGGGTATACCCTGACCCGGGTCAACTGGACTGGCACTGTGAAAGGACATCCTTATACTTACAAACCGAAGGAAATCGTGCCCGAGCTGATCAAGAAACTCCGACGATCAAGCCACTCAAGCTCCTACTTTTTTGCACGCAAATTTACCCCTGATTGCTTGAAGCCCTTGTTGGCCATTGCAGACTCGGTGATTTTCAGAGATTAAATTTTGCAGGTAAGTGTTTCTAGAGCCTCTCTCCCTTGTTGCTTTCATCCTTGTGGATTGCTATGTTTCTCAGGCAATGTGGTGGGTCTGTTTGACTTGATCAAGGAACTAAACTGTACATTGATAGATAGTTATAATGTTAGGGCTTGTTTGATCTAAACCATTTAATCGGAAACGTGTTTATAAGCAGAACTTTGGCCGTGGTGGTAACATAAGACTTAGATTTTCCAAGATCAGTCATCAGACTGGTTTATCAGTGAAAAGCTAAAGAAAAGCAGTTTGTATTATTTTTAAGGTTTTCCTGTATATTGGTTTTACTTTGCTTTCTGATCATGAATCAGAAGAATCAATTTGAATTATACAAATCTGCCATGAAAAGGATTCTGTGCCCTTATCAGCTGCATTGCTTTGGTATATTTTTCGTTGAAAAAGAATTGGGGATCCAACTTATTGGCTTAGATCAATCAAGCCCTGACATTGTAACTATCTACCAATCTATAGTGTAGCTCTAACCCTCAATACTCTGATGATAAGCAAACTTTTGGTTTTGGTGGAAAGAGAAGCACTTAGGTTGTTCAAAACCAATCATTACAGACTTTGGTTTCTCAGTGAAATGCTAATAAAAATCATGTATTATATAGTAAAGGTTTTTGTCTGCATTGGCTTGACTTTGCTCTCTGATTATGAATCAAAATATGCAATTTGGATTATGCAAATATGCGATGAAAAGTGTACCGTGCTCTTGTCTGTTTCATTGCTCTCTATTATTATATTTTTCCTTTGAAGAAGACATGTGGAATTGCATTGGGTTGGTGTTCTCTTGTTTGGTTCTTTAATTACTTTTAAAAAGTATGAACAGATTCTCAATTTGTCTTGCTTTTGGGTGTGTCTTTTTCAGGGAAAAGTTTTGGTGACTTCTCGTCTGCGAGCAAGTGGCATGAGAAGAAGAGTTTTGGACCAGAGAAGTATAAACAGGTTTTTATGTTTAATCACTTTCAGGATTAAGAAGAGGCAAAGCGAAACAATCCTAGGAGGGTTGAAAACAATAAACCAGTGTTAGTGGTACTTGGAGCGCACTCTTGTGAGTTGTTGTGTGTCTTGTGACATATATATATCACACGAAAACAAAGATTAAGAGACTTTGAGATATCAAAGTTGTAATTTTTCTTCTTTTTGAATCTTCTGGAGCTTGTGCTGTACATAACAGAGATCTTTTGACCTCAAAGGCGTGGGGTCTGTAGCATTATTATGTTTGTGTCAAGGAAATCTATGAACAGAAAATGCATATCTTGGTCTCTTGCGGTGAACATCTCAATATAATTCGACACCAGGAAGCACCACTGTGATCAAAGTTTACTGTATCTACCAAGTCTAAAGAGAATCTGGAACTGACGCAATACGTATAAAGTTAAGGTCACAAAAGTGTGAAAGATATATCTCTCCCATGTTTCTAATGTATTTGGAAAGACAAATGAAGTTGGTGATGTACAAAGGGAAACACAGACACAAGCAGAAAAGAGTCATAGATGATACTCGAGAAGGCCAATCTATCAATGGCAACGACAGCAAAAAAAGAGTCAGAGATCAGCCTTTCTTGACCGGCCTTTGGACATATGATTTGTTTGGATCCTCTGTCTTCAGTTTTGGAGGGCGTGTCTCTCCCTTTTTGGCCTGAAGGATGATAATAACAGAGGCTTAGATTGAAATCTGACCCAAAGAAAAAGAACACAAAACACCAATGCAGGCTTTTTCCGCGGCTAACAATGTGTCTCTTACCTTCTTTCCTGCTTTCATGAAGTCTCTCCAGCTTGATACCTGCACATGGTAACCCAGACGTTAATAAAAACCACCGACTTCAAGGACAAAAGCAATTGCGTTAAACCTAGCTATATCCTGTTATAATTATTCCAAGGGGAAGTAGAGGATGTGAGAAATTGCATATATTATCTTATGATAAATAAACAGAAGATGGAACCAGGACTTGATCTTCGAGTTCAAAAACAAGTATCAAAAAGGTTTTGGTCATATGAAACAGATATAAATGGTTCGAACTATTTCAGGTGAGTTCTCTTCTCTAAAGCCATTTCTAACCATACTTGTGCCAAAAGGTGAGCTATACATACTGTTTCTAAACTAATGAATTCACAGGCAGGTAAGAAATTAGAATCATGGGCAAACAAAAGAACAGATCGATCTCAGATGAGTTCTCTAAAGCCATTTCTAAGCATACATCTGGGTCGAAAAGTCAGCTAAACTGGTTCTAAACTAATCCATTCATAGGCAGGTAAGGAATTAGGATGATGGGTTGACAAAAGAACAAACCCTTTTTTCTCTCGTCCCCTCCCACTGTTCTTCATGCTCACGTTTTTTCTTCCATATTTCCTTTTGTTCTTCTTCATCCTTCTTCAGTCTTCCCTCTTCTTCTGATATCTAAATGTCAAAAGCAATAACAAAAACTAAATGAATGATCTTGTGACTTCCCACGGAGAAATTATCTCGCAAAGCAAACTAGAATCTCTAAGTACCCTCATTGCCATTTTTCTCCTGCGCCACTCTTGGTCTGTTAATATCTCCCGAACCTTTAACTTAAGCTCCGTCTGAAACTCTTCAGATTGCTCAAATATCTGCTCATACTTTCCCTGTGTACATAAAAATCAGTACAAGTTAAAAGGAATCTGAACAGGAAAAAAACTCAAATAGGAAACGGAAGATAATAAGGATTTAGATATTTGAGAACATATCGAGTTGTGAGTCTTGTGACTATAGATCCAATCACATTGGACACATGGAAAAAGGTAAAAACAGGGATCCATATAAATAGCTTAGATCTAAACCCAAAAAAAACGTTTTCTTACCTCATCAACCAAGGATTTTATTTTAGAGGCAGTATCTTTCTTCAACTGTTTCTTTCTCTTCATCCTAAGCTCTTCTGCATTTCACAGTTGAAGAAAAGAAGGTTGTCACGAGACAGGAAGTAAAATCAAAGATCAAAAACAGATTCTGGTATAATCTCCAGATGAAGAAAAACGCAAACTGCAAAATGTGAATTTCTTTATTTTGTGTGATGTGTCTTTCCAAGGAGGTTTCAATAACTCCGCTAACCCATCAAACAGGTAATACCTGGACCCAAGATAAACTATAAAATCTCACCTTTCGCAGCATGGACTTGGGTGAGAATATAATCTCTTTCTTGGTCGTTCAGCAGTAGTTGTTGCGCTTTTGCCAATGCTGTTCAGTAAATCAAAACCCATAAAAACATGACAAGTTCATCCAAACAATCAATTCTTTTGTGGAGGCCAAAGCATTTCATACTTGATGCAACACTCAGATGGTGAATTCAAACAAAAACAACTGCATAAGTAAGAAATTTTAAGAACATTGACCTCCAAAAGCCTCTTGTGCTTGTGGATGCTTGCATTTGTCAGGGTGAACCATCAAAGATATCTGGAAAAGGTACAAATCAGTGACAAAGTTTCCAGTGTATAACCAATCAGTGGCGCAGTTATCAAAATTCACCAGGAAAACTATTTTGTTTCTACTAAGTTGAAAAACCATGACGAAAAAAAAAATGTATTCGCAGTGCAAGTGACAAAACTGAGAATACCTTTCTGTACTGCCTTTTAACATCATCCGTGGAAGAATCGAAAGATAGGTTAAGATGCTCAAACGGGTTCAGCTTGAAGCATGAGAGAATCCTACAAAGTTTCAAATTTTAAGATATGATCATAAGAGACGTGACTGTAATTCACTAGCACACTGGTAATAATTGTAACAATAATGATTAGTAGTAATCACTACTATACATAAAAGATATGAGCAAATACAGTATTGCTCATGAAAGAGGAGAAATTGATCAAACTTTCACAAGATCCGGATTGTAATCAAGTGCAAAGTGAAGGAGATATACAAACGAAACCGTGAGAACTCACTGCCAATTCAATTGTAATTCCGTTCATACAGTTCCCTAAGTTAGGATCGTCTTAAGAGCTAAACACGTCGATAAGCAATTGGATGAATGCAAAAAATCTCAGAACATAAAAACCCTAACGCACTATGAATTGCATAATAAGGAATATACACGGCTGGGATCAGGAACAGAGTTTAGGGATACGAGCTAAATTAGGATTATGAAGAGGGTTTTGAAGGAACCTGACGACTTCGTTGTCCCTCTCCACTTCACCGACCTCGGCCAAGAAGGATTTTAGAATCGCATCGTCGTCTACTTTCACCTCTCCCATGGCTGCCTTTGTATGATCCCTTCCCCTCTTTCTCTCTCTCTATCTCTCCCTTCGAGTACGAAAGAGTAGAGAATGAAGAAGAAGAAGAAGAAACAAAATGGCGATTCTCTGGGGTCTGGGCTCTATTCTGGAATGGAATGGAGGTCGGGTACTCGGGCGGATTCACTCAGGGTTTCGGGTCGAATTGTGGGTCTGGACTTGAATCTATAGGGTCGGACCTGACGGGTCAAACAGGTGGATTCGGGTTTATGAGGGAAAAAAAAGTGGCAGTTGATGTAAATAATGAGGAATTATATGGGCTTTTACAGATTCGGTTGAGCTTTGCATATTGGAAGGGCCATTAATATTGATTCATCTTGAGACGGCTAAATCAATGTAATATCTTTTTTTGAAAAAAAAAAAATCAATGTAATATCTTTCTTTTTGATTTCAGCACATCTTCTTCGAAGGGGATTGCAAAGTGCTAAATTGATAAAACATTTGTGTGGAAAACATCATTGGTGACATATTACTTTGGGCTTCAAAGTTTCGTGTCGTCTATGCAACTTCTCATATGTTAAGTGCCATTTAACATATATTTTAGCAAAACATGGTCCACCCAATCGATTATTCTATTCATCTTGTTTGTATCCACCTTAATGTGCCTACAAGACCACAATCCCATAATTATTAATTAACGTGTTTTTTTGCTGTTTATAATATGGTTACACAGAAGACATCATGTTATTACAAATTTCTTTATTTCATTGTTTGTTCTATTACATGCCGAAACAGGACTCTAACTACAAATAAAAAAAATAGAACAAGAGGCAGCAGAAGAAGAAGAAGAACCAAAAAATACCATGCATACTCACCCACGTGAATTGTAAAACAAATTCACTTCTCCGAACAAATCTTAGTTTTCTTTTGCCAACTTCCAAATGTGTAGGTTACTGATATTATTTTTTATATGTAAACAGATTTTTCATCTAACTTATAATCCTTTAATAGCTCAAACACGTAACCTTATTTCTATCTCAAATATGTGCTCATACGGTTTAACATAATGTGGTGAAATATAAATGAATAAAACGGGTTGTCGTCTTATTTGCGAACAAAATGGAACAACCAAAGATTGTACAAAACAAAACACTCATCATAAAATATTTCTTACTCCAACGAGGTCTCTAACCTCAGTAAAAACAATAAATTACTTTCTAATTTTCACTCCTCACTTTCTTCCCTCTCCTACTCTTTGATTCTTTATTTTACTTTTTAATTATCTTTTTACCCACAAACCAAAAAGGCAAGTGGTAAAACATATAGAGGAAAAAATAAGGTAGAAAAACCATCAGCAACAACAACAATTATTGGGTTAATATGCATATATATTGGAGTATACATACTCACATATATATACACATAGATAGATAATATATCATATGATTATGCTTCTTGTAAATTAACCCTTTTTGGTAGGGTCTAAATTTATGAAGTGGCAATGCAGAAAGGCTCCACGGACAAAAGAGACCTCCTTCGTTCCTTGCACCCATTTATCCAACCGTCATGTCCAACGCCAAGTGATTTCTGGACTAAGTTTTGGGCTTGAAATTGGGTTTTTGTGTTTGGGCCAAAAGATTCAGTGTTAGCCGGCTTCCAATAGTAGTCACATGTGTTGAAGCAAGCAGCTCCTACGGTGTCATCCACCGTGGACGATGGCTTTGTTGACCGGGCAAGCTGAGCCACCCTTGGCCTCGGTGGCAGAGAGTGGACTACCGGCGCCGCCGACAGATCGGATTTGGTTTTGAACTCATCTGTCGTGGGCCATCTCGAGTTTCTCTTTGGTACCCCAATGGGCTTATGGGCCAACCTATGAACAGTTATTGGACCAATGGGCTTTTGAGCCAGCTTATACAGAAGCCCATTGGGCTTATAGGCAAACTCGTCTTGTGCCACCTCTTCTTCCTCGTCGAACCATTGAACCTCCGAATCAATTTCATCCTCTTTGTCGCTAGCGATGTCAAATTCGTCATTGGGTTCGTTGCTGATTTCTGCAAACGTTAGGAGGAGACGTCCGTTTTGACGCTTGGCGGAGAAATTGTTGTGCGACGGCATAGAGACAGCCTCGAGAACCAATCGGCCATTGTCACGGCGAGTTTTCATGTGCAGAGACGAACCCGATTGGCTCGAGAGAGACCGAATCGGAGGAGGAAAGGATCCTCGAGGCAGCTCGATGCAGCTTGTGTGAGTTGGAACCGTGATTGATTCTTGCTCAACCTCAACCTCAACCTCAACCTCAGCAGCCTCTGTTTCTTCTTCCTCCTTGTTCTTTGCCACGTTGGGAACGAGAATCGTGTCCTCCTGGACGCTAATTTCCTTGTCGTTCTCAGAATCTCCAGTCTCCGACGATGCATACGAAGAGAACCCTTCGCAACCCGTCTCGGATCCGAGACTCTCAGTGCAAATCTCGAGGCTTTTCTCGCTCAAGGAACTGGCGCGTTTCATCAGCGGGTGAACGTAAGGAGGAGGAACCGTGTCGTTGCCCGATTCCCTCTTCTTCTTCTCCGACAAAATCGAACTCCATACATCGGATTGGCCCGGCTCGATCTCCTTCTCCTTCTTATTCTTGTCTTCTTGAATCTGAGCCCAAATATCGAACCCGGATCTTGAACCTTCCTCTGCTTCCTCATCGTCGGAGCTGAGTGAGTCAGTAGCGAAGGCACGGAGCTTCTCCGAGGAAGAGATCCTCTTCATAGGAGAAAACCCATTCTGGGAGAGCCAATTCTTGGAGGACAAATCAGCAGAGAAGGTCCGCCTGAGCGAAGGTGCAGATGAAGTGTTCGAGGAAATGTCACAGTCGCTGCCACCAAGGATGGTCACTATGCCTTGCTGCTTCTTCAATGAGGAAGAGAAGCCAAGGCTCTTGCTTAAGCCACAAGCCATCATCTTAAAAAGAATCACAACCTCTCAACACTATTCCCTCGCTTTTCTGCACAATTACAATCATAATGTTAGCACTTATTACACAATCAAGCCAACAAATGAAATTAGCTCTTTTTTATTGGATAATGATCCGGTTCTGGACATGTAACATACCTGGAGATTTTGAGAAAAAACAAAATCAAAGTGTGGGTGAAAATTCAAAGTGTGTTAGGTGGTGATGATGTTCTTAGGAGAAGATGATGTGTTGTGGTTTGATGGATGAGAATGAGACATATGAAGAGAGGGGAAGTGAAGAGGCGCTTTTAAATAGAGCTTCTTCCATTATGGAACCATGTACTGTGGGGTCCTCCACGAAATGCCTCTTCATTGCCTTTTCTTTTGTATTTCTATTATTGATTTAATATGTTAAAAAAAAAAAACCTTCGATACTAAGAACATGATCAATTGAGAAATTTAGAAAATGATTTTAGTTATTTTTTAATTATAAATTTAGAATTAATAACTTTTCATAAAAACTTTAAATTTAGGTGCTCCAAAGAAGAATTNTTTTTTTTTTTTTTTTTTTTTTTTTTTTTCATCCAAATTAACATGGATCAGGTACATAAGAGTCGGTTCTTGTGTTTCTTAATTAAGAACCGATTTTACTCTTTTTAACATTTTTTGATTATATAAATTCTAATAAATGCTCTAAAAACCCTTATAATTCTCAATTGATGATGCTATAAGTCTAGTCACATATCTTTTCAGAATTAAATGAAGTGTCTTCTAAAAAAACCCGATATTTTAGAGGGTTTTTTTTTTTTTTTTAAACTTAGGTTACTTAGTACCTTTATCGCATAATGGGGTTTTTAGTGTGGTTTCTGTGTCACCTTTTTTATTTTTATCAGATTCAGTTCCCAGTTCCCACAACTACATAAAATACAGAGTTAATAGACAGTAGTTTCTTTCTTTTTTGAACTATAGGCAGTAGTTTTTTTTTTTTTTTGGTCGGCTAGGCAGTAGTTTATACTGTATGTGCACAATCTAAAATTTTTTTTTTTTTTTTTTTTTTACACAATCTAAAATTTTACTATTATGAAATTTTACTATTATGATAAGTACTTTATAACGGTGACAAAGAAAGATGAGGACGACTAAAAAAATATGATATATTCACAGTTGTGTAAGTTGTAACCAACGCATGTGTCGTGAGAAAAAAAAGAGTAACGGATATGAAACGAAAAATATATAAAATTGTATATATTTATGTCAAAAAAAGAAAAACAATGTTGACGTATGGCATCGATACCCTGATGAACCAATAACGTGGCACATTGTGGAAGTCACAATTTTCATCTTTTGTAGAGTTAAAACGATGAGAATGTTCCAAAAATATGCACAGAAAGCTGGATGCCATTATTAGGATGTTCGATATTTTTTTATAAGTTACCTTTCTACCACTTGGGTTTATTTTATATTGAGCAAAATAGCGCCGTTTTGAAGCCTTATGATAAAGCATGTCATAGTTGTTAGAGAAGAAAAATATTGTAAAATATACACAAAAAATATGTAACTATTTTAGTTTGATATTACTAAACTAAAGACATGGTATTTGTAGGGAGTCTGTTACATTGGCGTCTACGATTAAGAATATCTAATTTTGTAATAAAAAGAGAAAACGAAAATCAACCGAAGTCCCCAAAAAAAACTACATATATATATATTATCATTTTGACCCAAAAAAAGAATATATATTATCATATGTATTTTTAGAATACTATGGTTAAATAAAATTTATTATTATATTTTCTATGTGTTTCATATATATAGAACAATCTTTAACATCAATAGAATTTAGTCCTTAAATTTATCAGATAGAACCTGTACTGTTGAATAATTATCTTGATGAATACATCCAAAATATCATTTTGCTTGAAAAAAAAGATAATCTTTAGGGACTAAGTGAAGTTCAGTTCAACTGTCGTAAACCAAAAAGGTAATTTAAAACATATTCCAGAATTAATTAGTTTTCTCCCATTATCAAAATTATAAAAAAAAAAAAAAAATTTCGTTTTCTTTATTGGAAGAGATTTTTTGTTACGGAATCGTAAACTAACCAAATCAATAGGTTTTTTGCACATACATATATATACATATATATATATATATATATGTATGTATATCTTAAACCAGCGCTGGCTAGCCAAATTAAAGTTTATAATAATTTAATTAAAAAATACCAAAAATAATTAAATACCACAAAACATGCATGTAGATCACATGTATATATCTGTTTCATGTATCATTTTAAATGTGGTAAAATTGGAAAATAGCGACATTAAACTAGTATTTTCAGAATATTTTCATAAAATTTTAATAACCCTAACAAAAATTTTGCATGACGGTCTCAATATCAACGTACTTATATTGGGGCGTAATTAAGTTGTGATTGAAGAGGGATTCTAATAAATCGTTTGTGACCAAAATATCATTTTTAACCAAAAAGAAGAAAATAAACAAATAATTCACAAAATTTCATCTTTTAATATCTAACTTTAATTGTATCAATGCATTTGGATATTGGAAAGTAATTATTAAAAGTGATTAAAGTTGTAACATTTAAACATATAATCGTAGCTTGAAAACTTTGTTAAAGTTTCTTATAAAAGTGTTAAAACTACACGAGCATCAAATTTTAATATTATAATTATCACTTGGCCCTTTTTAGTGTACATACAAGCTTTCCTTAGAGAATATGGCTGTATAATAAAATTAACCGTATTTTTTAGTAATATTTTCTTAATATAAAAGAAAATATAATGTGAAATTTATTTGGGGCAAAACACAAGTTGGTGGGTAGGAGTAGGATATGGTCCGAGAGATAGAGACGTGTGCATGGGGACACGAAGACTGAATAACTTTTTGTTCTCAATTGTACTTGGTTGCATGTCTACGTGCGTATATATGTATATATGGTGTTGATAATGATGATGATGATGAGATCATTTTTGGTCCTATCCACAAAACGATAAAATGTTCTAAAAGTATCCAAAAGATATCAAATGCGTACCCCTACGTACGTACATGTATTGTTTCATTAACTTGATTGATTTTGAGTATATGTAAAAGTTTTTTTTTTTTTTTAAATGGTGTGGTCGCATCATATCTCTAGAATATTGGCCCGCAACGTCTAATCCCTATTTGTAAGGTAAATAATTACCCACACTAATGCACTATTATATATAGACTATTTTGATTTTTTTCCTTCATTAGGTGTATGTGTATCTAGATTTCTAAATTATTCAAGTATTTAAACCACTTGCCCTTGGCCTTAATCCATATTTTCTGTTCATTGTAGATAATGTTTGGTTATCTACTAGACTTCCACATTCTTTCTATCTCATCATGCTAAAACTGAAGCCAATCAAAGAGGTTTTAAAATAACTAAATCGTGGGAAATACCTAAGTTAATTACTAATTCGTGGGAATTACTCTGATATCCAGAGAAAAAAATGCATTTTATGAATGATTTGGTTAAAATGCATACATACGTTTTGATTTTTTCCGAATATTTCCCATGAGCTGGCTTTTTATGACTGATGTTGCAAAAGAAGCCGTCTCATATGCGGACGATAAAGGAAAGCTATTCGCAGAATGAATCTCGAATTCGGTGCTTATGTGGTAAGAGCTAGGGAGATCAAAACACAAGCTTCCACACCACCATGCATTGATTATTGATAAGCTTTTTTTGTTGTTGTTGCAATTCTCTGTTTGGGTAGAGCTTACTACAGATCAGATCTAGATTCACTTCATGGTTACAACTCATTTTAATGATATATTAGTTGTTCCTTCATATGGTTCCCTTACATTTACCTCTCTTTTTCAGAGTGTTATCTCCTAAATCAAATTACCGAAATCGTTCACCTCACTAAATAACGATATATTTTTTTTTCTCAAAAAATTACGAACACAAAAAACAACAAAAGTAAATTGATTTTTTTTCTTTTACTTTTCCTTTAGTGTTTGTATTTCTATTCAAACGAACATGTGGATTGTGGTTTTCTACAGAAATCTATCAATTCTTTTAATTTTAATAATTAAGAAGACCAATGTAAGACAGTAAGAAACACCCTTTTTAAAAAATAATATAAATCAACATTATTTTGGTTTTGTGATAAGAAGAAGATATCAGAGAAGAAAATAAACTTTCCAAAATACTATTTTATGTTTCTATTATTCCAAAAGAAAAAGTAAGCACTAAAAATACAATAAGTCTTCTTAAAACCTTCCTAAACCTTTAGTAAGTTTTTTAAATGTTTCCCAATCGATGTGTAGCATTTTTTCAATTTAAAAAAAAAAGATTGAATTTTAGAAACAAAACATACAATAAGTATTTTTTTTTTTTTAATTACCAATAAGAGAAAACACAAAGGCAAAGACGACATCCAAAAAGAACAAACATTTCCAATTAGGTTAAAGAAGATAGCGAGAGACGCTCATTGTGGGCAAAACATCGCTTAAGGTGGAAGCAAAGGAATCGCTTTTCGTCTTTAAAGGACCAAATTCAATTGGACGGACCAGTTAATTTACCAGAAAATAAAGTTTATCCATATATATAATTAATCATGGCAATCGATAAATTATGAATATTATTTCATGGTCTCTTTACCATTAACGAAAATGTATAACCTACATGAGATTTAAGAGCTGATATAAGTAAACTCGTTCGGTTAATTTCCAATCCTAGTTTAGTTCCGTATTTAATGTTTTTTATTTGCTTATTACAGTTTTAGAGATATAATTAGTATGATTTATTCGAGTTGATCTCCGGTTACAGCCACAACATTAAAAACCTTACTTATTTTTAGAAATATCTTTAAAACATGTATGTGTAACTGTAAGTCAGGAAGTGTGTGTCCAAACATCAATACATCATGCATGAAATCAATTTGAAGAACAACAAATATTATGATACAAGATGACATAAATGAAAAGACCTAAACATTATAGAGATAATAGCATAAGGGGGGTTTATTCGATAGATTTGGATTCCTATTTATCTATTTGTATTGCTTCTTTTATTTTGTTATATATATATACGTGGAATATACTTTCACTCCATATATATTATTTAGATGTTCCCTCCATATAGATATACGTAGCATCATGATGTAACAGAATAACAGCCACATATGGTTTAGAACCGATATAGTTCAATGTTTATGGAATCTATTCCCAAACAATATAACAACACAGCAATTACCAAAATGCTGTTAGATACAATTTAATTAAGATAATTGATTCGTTTCGTAGTGATTTCTAGAAAACATTTTAGAGTTAACTAGGTAATGCATTATGCATATATACAAGGATACATGAATATTATAAATTCGAATAAAATATATTGCTAGAAATATTAAAAAGTTATAAAATTAGCAAAAATATGCTAAACAGATTTTCTAGTTATAATCTTTGAAACCTACAATCGAAAATTCGAAATACGATTTTGATTGAAAAGAAAACTATATTGAAATGAGTGATAATTTTTTTTTTTGAGTTTTTATGTAGTTAATAGTAAACCAAAAAAAAAACAGAATAGTAAAAAAAAAACGAGAGCTTACCCAACAGAAGAATCAGGAAAGTGGAAAGCAACCGAAAGCTCGTATCTTGTTGTGTGCATGTTGGGTCCTTTTGTGTCTCTTTTTCTCTCTCTACGGATGTGCAGAAGATGCTCATATACGTAGCGTCGTTCATCAGAATAAAAACAATTAACAGTAATTAAACAAAAAGGTTTCGATGTTGATCCCTTTCTGAGTATTTATAATATTAACGTGAAAACGAATAAATAATTATAGAATTTAATAGATATATATATATATAAAGTTGCATGATGAAGAGAGCTTTTAGGAAGTAGAGAGAGATAGAGAGCGCGTCGCCACACATGATCAGAGAACGGAAAGGCATAAAGCGAGACATGGATGCGTTTTGTCTCTACCTGTAAACCAAAGCAACACCACTCAATTTTCAGTTCTATTACAAATTATCAAAAACATTTTTTTCACGATATATCCAATTCCAAAAACTAAAAATATAAGTGTTAAGACTTGGTATTTCCAGTTTAAACCTAGTTTTCGTCGTAAGACCATCTCCAACCCAACTCCAAATTCCATCCCAAACTCCATTTTGGAGTAAAATCATCTCCATTCTCCAATTCCACTCCATTTCCAATTCCAAAATGGAGTAAAAAATAAGATTACTCCAAAAAAGTAATCTTATTTTTCACTCCATTTTGGAGTTGAACTTTTTAATTTATAAAATAATCTTTTAAATTTTCAATATTTTCATTTAATACTTAAATAATATTATAAAATAATACATTTTCATTTTTAGTTAATTAAATAATATAAAACTATTGTGAAACAAAATTTTTGTAATTAGAAATTTGAATAAGACAACTTTTTCATTTTTCAATATGTTTTATAAATAAAAAAAACTAGTTACCTAATTAATTAAAATTAAAAATGCAATAAAATACAATAAATTGTGTTTTGCCGTTGTTAAAAGATCGGTTCGGATTTGGAAAAAAAATGTGTTACATGACATAATGACTACATGTGTGATTTTACATAACATGATAATCGAAGACGAACGTGACCTCGATGCACCAATTGAAGTCGAAAGAGAAGCTCCACCTCGAGAGGTCAAAATAGTGGAAGATGATAATATTCGGATTCAATAATTTCTTGGTCGATATAGAATAATCAAGGATAAAGAACCTCATTTCTCACTTCGAAATGCTTTAATCGATCATTTATGGAAAAAAATATACTAATGATGATGCTTAAGCAAAAATTCTAGTTTTTTAGTTTTTTTTTTTAGTTTATGTTGTGTAATATAATTTTATTTTTATAATAATATTTTAATTATAAATTATTGTCATAAAATAAATTAATTGGGTCAAATTTGTAGTTTTAAATAATGGGTAATACTAGAAATTAACTTAATTGTTGAAAAAGAATATACTTAGAATTTTATTTTTGGAGTAAAAAATGGAGTAATGAGATGGAAAAAAACCCAACTCCATTTTGGAGTTACTATATTTTGAAGTAAAAAATGGAAGAATGGGTTGGAGATGCTCTAACAGCTAATGCAACTTAAATTGACAAGATAAAAAATTCAATACAATATATTTTTAAATAAGTAATAAGAAATCTTCATTAATTGGTAAAATTCAGTATAATATATCATGAATAATAATTGTATGAAAAGTAAATAACTAAATATCCTATCTCCTTCGAGCTATCTATATGTTAGTAAAAACACAATTCTTAGGTGGAGTTAAACTAATGACTATTAGCGACTTTTCCAGACTTTTTCCGGAAACACAATAGTCAATACTGTATGTGAAATAAGAAATTCACTCCCAAGAAATTAGTATATATGCATGTTGATTTTTTTTTTTTTGGAACATTTATGCATGTTGATTTGAGATCAGTGAAACGAAACAATAAAAAAAACTTAAGTGTAAACAAAATTTAGATTAGCTACTTAACCGGCAACCATCGTAAACACGCAAACTATACCAATTGTTACTATTTCTATCGAAAACTAAAGTGGTGTTTAAATTTTATATGTTACCTACGTGAGGACTACTGAGCATCGAACATAAATATAATTTAATATAACAAAATTTAAATGGTTATTGACGCATGGGCACACTTTTCTCGTTTTGCATGACTGAATATATATAAGCTATTCAAAAATAGGAATTTTAACCAAAAAAGAATCAAATAGAAATTATTTTTAAATTATACACATTATTTCCAGCCACCATATAGATCGATTCCTAGCTAGTTGACTCTTGTTTTAGGACATTTTAAATGAAAACACTTTAGAGTTGTAAATTCTTATTTTTTTAAATAACAATTTATCTGTTAATGATATATTAATTCTATCAATTCTCCTTAATCTAGTCAACAGTATTTTGAAAATATTTATTACTTGGGATTCATATGTCCTATAAACTCCAATAGATATCCACCGCTTCTGGACTAGTTCAAAATTAAATACTCTGATTGAAGTTTTCATCAGGAGAAGAACTAAAAATGAAATTCTATACTTTTTTTTTTCTTTTGTCGACTGAAATTCTATATATATATGAAAACAAATATAGTATTTAATTAGGGGTTTATGATTTTTAAAAAAAAATTATTGTCAACAATGGGTTCGTGAATCTATAAGAGTGTCAGTATGAAACTATAAACAAATAGGGAGGTTAGGCATAGGCTAGGATAAAATTCCAGAACAAGTGGAGGCCAATGAAACGTAACTTCCAACTTTTTGTTAATTTATAATTGGTTTTTAAAGATGGGAATATAGACACCTTAATATTCGGACGGCCGCGTTTTTTAATTATAAAATATCCAATGATTATAAAAGTACATTAATATAAGTATCTAATAAAATAACTTATATAGTTCCATTATATGTTTTTATCATAATTTAAAGTAAATATATTATATACTTTACTTCTCAAATTAATTTCTAAATAAACTTTGCTCTTGATGACTTATTTTTTGTTTTTTTTTTTGGAAATTTCTAATACAACGACTCATCTCGACCTTTCTGATTAATTTGATTATTTGCTCTTGATATTAAAAAAAATTAATTTGATTATTGAAAAAAATATAATTCACCTTATATTATCATTAAACCGTGAGTCCATGACCTTTCTGATGGTCAATAGTGGTCTACGAGCCCTTTCCAGAATAAAGCTACCTAGTCCCCACTAATCACACTAAAATTTGTAGGAAACTTACACATAAATCAAATACTAGGGAGGGCTCCAAAAAGTGAAAATTGTAATTCTTGCATATGTTTATGGTCTTATCAGGAATGAAGTACATGTTTTAGCATTTTAAGGTGTCAAAAGATTTTAATTTTAGTTTAAAATCTTATATACTTTATAAATCAAAACTAAACCCTAAACCATATGTCTAACATTGTGAATTTTGTATTTATAGGAAGTCTTTTGCGCGCAAGTTTTCATAACATTATTCAAATTTCTTCGTTCGTTCTTTATTTTTGTTTTTATTATAGAAATAAATGATAGTTCACTTACACCTATAACTTTAAATTTGATTTTTTTTTTCCTTTTAAAGTGTCCTAAATAAATGTAGAGTTTTATGTAATTTCCCAACATCGTTGGACAAGACTGGTTACCTGCACTTTACAATGCACACAATATATATACATATATGTACATATATTTATACTTTTAAAAAACAATTGTAACATTGGTATTTAAGATAATAAATTCTGACCCGGGGGAGGGGGATCTTCTTTCGTTATAAGTGGAGTGGATGCTATATCCGGTGGCAGAGAAACAAAGAGAGAGATGAAACAAAATAGTAACATTTAAAACGCACAGTTTCCCTTTTATTTGACTGATTAATTATTTATTTGTAGTAGAAAAGGAAAACAAAATACAAAGGTGGAAATTAAAAAGCAAAGAAGATTAGGGAGAATTTTTCTTCTTTTGGATGGAATTTTTCCATTCTGTGTTGTCAATTTCAGCGTAGCAAATTTGACAAATGGGAGGATGCCACGTGTACCAAGTGAAATGACCAAATACGTCTATGTTAGTGTTGAATAAATTTTAATTAATTAATAACCCTTGTAAAATTTGTAATACATGCATGTTTTTATGGTTGTAAACTTATAAAAGCATTTCAGATATTTTTAAAGAAACATATAATGCATGGAAAAAAGAAACCGATAAAAAAGCCCTAACTAATAACCTAACTTCAGCGCGTAATATTAAAAGTTATATGCACCCATGGTCTAAGCCTTTTGAGCCACCGTTCCAATGACGGTGAGATCAACGGCTCAGAATTGATTCTGATTAAATGGAGGAATCGTTGGAAGTGAATTGAAAGGACCGAACGCAACGTACGTAGCCACAAAGATATGCTAAATGGTGCACAACCTGAAGGAATTTATCTTTTTCATAATATTCTTTATTATCTCTTTGAGAGAGAATTAATTAATAAAATATAAAAGAGATGATATTATCACTTTACCATTTCTCTCGACCATCCAATTAAAACAAGGATGTGATTTCATGCAAATTCGTACGGTAACGTTTATGATATATTCACACGTGAGTCTCGTAGATCCCAAGTCATTTGCCATATTTGTATGTCACGTGTTGTTGTGGATTGGATTAGATTGTATACACTATACTTACTAACTTGCTGATAATCGACTTCACTATCTTCCACGATTTAGCTCAAGAGTTGTAAGATTTAAATTGTGATACCCTTTTCTTTGCATATATATTATTGTCATTTAAACGAGTGTTACTAACATTTCATATGGACAATTTTGTCCGTGTAGCATAGTGGACTCAACTCTAGATCTGAAAACATAATTTAGTTACAGCATGGATTCGATTCCAGTATGTTACTCAAACATAACACTACAAAAAAAAGGTTATTTTACATCATTTATTTTATTTATTTGCATTAGTTATAAATGATGTAAATAAAATTTACATCACTTAAATAAGCGACTCTGAAAGTGGTGATGCAAATAATTTGCATCGGTTTATTAATAACCGATGTTAATATTCATCATATTTACATCGATTGTTGTAATCGATGTATATATGTGTCAATTGTAAAAATATGATGTTAACGTTTACATCAATTTATATAAGTGATGTTAGTATTGGTCTCGGTTGGTATAACTGATTTTAATTATTTATATCACTTAATAAGACCGATGTGTAATTAGAGTCA